>JAOWBW010000363.1:830069-1083965 GCA_026119855.1 Campanula takesimana | reverse complement strand
TTAAGGAGCAGATAAAGAGCATGATTCCTCTTACTGTTAAAAACACTTTTCTAACAGAACAGAACTCACTTCTTAAAGTTCAAAACGATGAATTGGTTGCTCAAATTACTGATCTTAAAAGATTACAAATGAGTGGTCCAATTCTCGTGTCACTATGGAGAACATATTTAAGTCCCAAAAAGTCAGTGGTGATAAAAGTGGCTTGGGATTCTCATCAACTAGTGACAACTTTAAATGTGATGTCTGTGCTGAAAGAGATAGTGAATTTACCAACCAACAAACTTTTGAAATTCCCAAGGAAAAACATTCTAATTCAATGGGTAAAGGACAGAAAAAGTCAAGAGACAACATTCAATTATGTCTACCCAACGAAGCAATTTGGGAAAGATAATGGGAAAGATATAGCTACAGATGAACCATCTCCTAGCAAAATCATTCTTGAAAATAGGCGCGCTCCTTCTCCAAGTGCTCATTATGCGCCTAAGAGCCACGCGCCTCATCGCCGTGCGCCTCCTAGCCCTATGCGCCCTCCGAGAAAAAGCGCTCCAAAATTTCAAAAGAAAGATTTTGTTAAGGCTAGTTCATTTGACCCAAAGAAGAATGTCATCCCCAAGAAAAGTAAAGAGTTTGTGAAAACTCATGTGATTGGTGGCTTTCATCATTGTTCCATTTGTGATTGTTCAGGACACAAGGCCGTGGAATGCCTTTTGCGATTCACTCCCAATGCCAAAGGACGTAAAAATCCTAAGGTCAAGCAAGAGTGGGTTGTCAAAAGTTTCTAACCCTAGGACCAAAAGGAATAAAGGGGACCTGCTTAAATGTCGATATTTCAGGTCTTTGTTTCATGGCTGGATCTTCAAAAGCTAGAAATTATGAATGGATTCTCGATAGTGGGTGTTCAAGACACATGACTGGAGATGAATCCTTATTAGAAGATGTCCATGAAGAAATAGGCCCCTCCGTAACATTTGGCGATAATAACAAAGGTCAAGTTGTAGCATATGGAAAGCTCAAGAAAGACAAAGTGTGCATTGAAAGAGTCTCACTCGTCGAAGGGCTCAAGCACAACTTATTATCCATATCTCAATTCTGCGACAAAGGATTAGAATGCCATTTCACTTCAACGCAATGTCTTATCAAGAATGGCAAAGCTGGAGCTATCTTACTCACGGGATATCGTAAGACAAATATTTATATTATTGATTTCCATAGTATGAACTCTAGTACTAATCTTTGTTTTGTAGCAAAAAGTGTGAACGAAAATAGTTGGCTGTGGCACAAGCACTTAAGTCACTTGAACTTCAAGTATCTATCTAAACTCATGCAGGAACAATCTTGTCAAAGGACTTCCCAAGGTTGCTGATCATCATGACAAAAAGTGCGCCGCATGTCAACTTGGCAAACAATCGAAGCAGTCATTTTCAAGCAAGTCTAATCCTTCAACTACAAGATGTTTGCAACTGCATCACATTGATCTATTTGGACCAGTTTCCACCGCAAGTATTAGAAGAAACAAGTATACTCTAGTTGTGGTGGATGATTATTCAAGTTATATATGGGTGGAGATGATGATTACAAAAGATGATTGTTATGATATTCTCACTACCTTATTTCGACTGCTCCAAACCCAAAAATAAGATGACATCGTTAGTGTTAGATCCGACAATGGAACAGAATTCAAAAACAACGGTGTTGCTCGATATTGTGAAGATCATGGGATAGATCACAACTTTTCAACCGCCGGAGTCCCTCAACAAAATGGCGTGTTGAACGAAAGAATAGAACGTTGATTGAAGCGGGAAAGACGATGATAGCTGAAGCTAAATTGCCTAAGTACTTTTGGGAAGAAGCTATAAACACTGCATGTTTTACTCAAAATCGTTCTCTCATCAACAAACTTCACAACAAGACTCCGTATGAACTTTGGCGTGGTAGAACTCCCAACATTGCATTCTTCAAGATCTTTGGTTGCAAATGTTATATCCTCTACAACGGAAACGAACATAGAAGTAAATTCGATGCCAAAGCCGACGAAGGTATTTTTGTTGGGTATGCCAAACACTCTAAAGCTTTTCGAGTTTTTAATAGAACTACATTAGTGATAGTTGAATCTGTACATGTTACATTTGATGAACATTATCTCCTTGAGCCACATTTGGCTCCAAATGTTGCTGATGATTCTATAGAGCTAAATGATACAGGTGCTCCTATTTATGTTGCGCCCACTCAAGATCAGAATCTATCAACACAAGTAAATCCATCTACATCAAATGCGCCTAATTCAATGTATAATGCGCCTGGTGAATCATCTATTGCGCCTCACTCAAATGATGCGCCTCATGATTCCTCTCACACGCCTATTTCTACTGCTGCATCTGGTGTAAACCCAAATTTCAATTCTGAGCCAGTTCAACCCCCAAATTTCAATGACTTTGAATCTGGTGAAGATGTACCAATTGAAGACCTTCAAGTTTCTACGACTTAACCTAACTTACCTCCTGAAATTCATGAAGTTAGAGGTCACCCAATTGCTAATATCATCGGTGATCTACAAGTTGGTGTTCGTACAAGGAGAGCTACAAACTTTGATGCTTACACTGCTTTTATCTCTCAAATTGAACCGAAGAAGGCTGATGAAGCGCTCCAAGATCCTAATTGGGTTGTTGCAATGCAAGAAGAACTCAATCAATTTGAACGATGTAAGGCCTGGACTCTAGTTCCAAGACCAAATGATCATGGAGTGATTGGTACGAAATGGGTGTTCAGGAACAAGATGGATGAGAATGGAACCATCACAAGAAACAAAGCAAGATTGGTTGCACAAGGCTATAGGCAAGAAGAAGGAATTGACTACGATGAAACTTTTGCGCCCGTAGCAAGACTTGAAGCTATCAGATTATTTCTAGCTTACGCCGCTCACAAGAACTTCAAGTTATATCAAATGGACGTGAAGAGCGCGTTTCTAAATGGTGAACTTCAAGAACAAGTCTATGTTGCTCAACCACCTGGGTTTGAAGATTCACAATTTCCAAATCATGTGTACAAACTCCAGAAAGCTTTGTATGGACTCAAACAAGCACCAAGAGCATGGTATGATACACTATCAAAGTTTCTCATCGAAAAAGGTTTCACTCGCGGTAAAATCGATACAACTCTTTTCATTACCAAACATAATGGTCATAAATTACTTGTTCAAATTTATGTTGATGATATTATATTTGGTTCTACTAATGAATTGTTGTGCAAGCGTTTTGAGAAACTAATGAAGAGCAAGTTTGAAATGAGCATGATGGGAGAACTCACATTCTTCCTCGGGCTTCAAATCAAGCAAATGAGTGAAGGCATCTTTATCAATCAAGCCAAATACACAAAGGACTTAATCAAGAAGTTTGGACTTGAGAACGCTAAAGCATACGATACTCTAATGGCCACCGGCAATAAACTCGACAAAGATTTAAAAGGTAAACGTGTTGATCAAACGCTCTATCGAGGTATAATTGGCTCACTCCTTTATCTTACTGCTAGTAGGCCTGATATTATGTTTAGTGTTTGTGTTTGTGCTCGTTATCAATCCGACCCTAGAGAAGCACACTTAATTGCTGTGAAACGTATTATAAGATATCTCTCTGGCACTGCTAACCTTGGACTTTGGTACACCAAAGATTCGAACTTTAAACTTGTAGGTTATTCAGATGTGGATTATGCAGCGTGCACAATTGATAGGAAAAGCACTAGTGGCACCTGTCATTTCCTCGGATATCGACTTGTGTCATGGGCAAGTAAGAAACAAGCTTCTGTATCTGTTTCAACAACCGAAGCCGAATATATCGCTGCGGGAAGTTGTTGTTGTCAAATACTGTGGATGAAGCAGCAATTGGTGGACTATGATATCATCGAAGAAAATTGTCCCATCTACTGCGACAATATATCAACAATTGCGGTTTCTGAAAATCCTGTCATGCACTCAAAGACCAAGCACATCGACATCAAATATCACTTCCTCAAAGACCACGTGGAGAAAGGAAATATTCATTTGGAACACGTGGGAACCGATTATCAAATCGCCGACATTCTAACGAAAGCACTCGACGCGAAACGGTTCATGTTTTTGAGAGGTGAAATGGGTATGCTTGAACTCAAGTAAATTCAATATAGTTTTGTCAATACTAATGATTTTATGTTTTGTTGAGTTATGAGTATATTAGGTACAAATGTTAAATCAACTTTTCAAAGTTTCAAGGAAACTATGCGCCACCTATGCGCCTTATTAACTGCGCGCCCATCTCTCATTTTCTGCGCGCACAATATCTGCGCGCCTATCAATCTATGCGCGCCTATCAATCCATGCGCTTCAAACATTTATGCGCCCTTAACCATCTTTGCGCGCCTTGATGAAGTAATGCGCCTTGACAAGTAATGCGCCCCTTCATGCGCGCATTAACTATTGCGGCTCAATCATTTCTCAAAATTTGATTTCAATGATTGAACGTATTAAATACACAAGTACCAGGTATGTTTATTCTGTTCATTTATTATAGGAATCTATGTCTTTTGACATTCCTTTAATTGTTCAAGGGTACTTGTGCAATTAAATTTTTTCCCTCGTTTTAGGCTTTTCGAAAATTTTATTTTCTGGGATATATTTCTTGCACCCCAAACTTACACCAAAATAGATGTTTTTGGTGTTTGTGCAAAAATTAGTCAAAATTGCTCATACACTTAAAGGGAAAGTGGAGCAGTTTTTCAAAAACCAAGATGTCACATCAGTCGTACTTTGTGTCATTCAGCATTTAATGCACTTCAAATCTCAAAATCCCTCATAAATGCGCCAGTCATGATTAGCCGCCTTTTTCAAATCCCTCATAAATGCCATCCTTTCAACTTCCCATTTTTTAAAATTTTTGACTGTATTTTTTTTCCTTATCAGTGCAAAGTCTTGAACCTAACCTATAAATTCATCATCACCTTCCTCTCTCCTCACCAACTATTTCTCTATCTCTCTCTCGTCTTCTCCCTCCCCGTATCTCTCTCTCTCAACCTTCATTTTCTTCTTCATTTTTTTTATATACATTTATAAGTTTATGGGTCCTAAGAAAGCCTCATCATCTACTCAAGACGAAATGGTATGAATTCTAAACCTTTAGCTCGTTAATTTTCTGAATTTTTTTTTTTCTTTTCATCATTTTTTTCTGTTCGTCATTTTTTTAAAACTGGGATTCATTTATCCTTGATTTTTCATGTATCGATGATCCGTTTTCTATATCGTTTGTTGGGTTGTGTTCTATTCATGATTTTGAATCTTTTGTATCCAACATTTCAACGATCAATGCTTTCTTTGTTACAAATCTGAAGTTTTGGTTTCAAAACTTTTCAAATTTTTCGGTTCTTCTTTTGTTCATTATTGATTTGTTCATGTTTTTGTTTACATATTTAGATTCCTTGTTATCATGCGGTCATTTTGATATATTATTTGTCTTTTTTTTGATGAAGTTTCATGATTTTCATGTTCTTGGTGTTCTTCGAGCATTCAAGGGTCGTTCTTCATGTTCTTCGTCATTCTTGCATGTTTTGGTCTCTAAAAATTTTCTATCGTGTTTTCAAAAATTTGTACTTTTTGATTTTCATTTCTTTCATTTGAATGCATGTTGTTTGTTTTTGCTAAAAGTCAAAATTTTTACACGATATGCGCCTATATACTTCTTTATGCGCCCATTTTTTTATGCGCCTGAATGCTTTCTGCGCCTCTACTTGTATATGCGCTTAAATTATTCTGCGCCTTAAACCTTATGCGCCTAACTTTGTACTTAGTCAAATTTCGTTGTTTTAATTTTTCCTTAGTATTCACATAGAACCATAATATGCGCCTTGTAACTCTATGCGCCTTTAATATTTCATGCGCCTAATTCAATCATGCGCCTTGAATCTCTAATTTTGTGCGCCTGATTCAATTATGCGCCTATCTATTCTTTATGCACCTATGTTACTTTGATCATTTTATGTTTCTATGCGCCTATGTCACTTCTAACATCAATTATCTTGTTTTTCAGGACCTTGCAAATTTCAAATTAGAAGAAACTCTTGATCTATTAGAGTTATCTGGTGAAGTGATTGGAAGAGAAATCATAGAGACCCTGCGCGTAGCTGGTCTGCTCCCTTTATTCACCATGGACCAAACTTTCTTTTCTGCGCTCCTCGTGGATGAGTTCTTTTCCACTGCTGTTCTAGTGGAAATTGATGTAAATGGGCGCACTCACTACCGGATTGAGGCTCGCGTTCAAAATGTTGACGTCCATATTTCCTCATCTGTGATTCGACACTTACTCGGTTTTCCATCTACGAGTGAAGATCGCATTATTGGGCGCCCGATGACTTACTCTATTGATGATCAGAACAGGATGGCTGCTTCACTTCTGAATATTCCCACACTTCAAAATAATATCAAAAACACCGAAATTCGAGATGGTGGAGAACTCTTGACTCACATTGCGCATTTGGTGGGAACTTCAATTGTCACGACCCGAAATATAGGCTCTATTTTATTAGCAATTAAATGATTATTATTTAATTATTTGCTTATTTATTTATTTAAATTATTATTTATTTAAATATTTATGCGTGCATTTTATGTGTTATAATATTTATGCCTAGCATTTTATTGGGTCTTAGTTGTTAGTGGGAAGTTTTGAGTTGGGTAGTATTAGAGGAGGGGGTCTTTGTGTAAGTTTTAAATTACTCCCCTCACCTCCCTACACCTCCTTCTCCCTCTTACACTCCATCTCCCTCACCCTACTCCCTCCCTTCTCAGCATCTCTCTCTCTCTCCAAGTAGAAAAGGGTAAGTTTTCTTCATCTTCCTTCTCTCTTCATTTACTCCTTCTTCCTCTCATTATTATTCATTTCTTAAAACGTGAAACGTGTTTAGATCGTCGCTAGGATCGCGTAGAGTCAAAAAGAATTGAATTCCGTCAACTTTGAGAATTTTCAAGTAAGTTACTTTTCCCCCATTTTGATGCTAGAATGTTCATATCATGTTTATATGATGTTTGATGTGTTATATTTGAAGTTTGGTTGAGTTTAGAATTTATTTTGAATTTATTTGAGTTTTGGGTAAAAATGGTGAAATCTTGAATGTGGGGATTTGGTGTTAGTTTGGATGATTAAAGGGTGTTATTTAGGTTCCCTTTAGGTTGGATGTTGTTTAGGAGCTTTAGAAATGTATTGGGAAGCTTTGATTTTGATAACTTTAGTGAAAGTTGTGTTTTGGTTCGAAATGTGTAAACCCAGGAAGAATCTGGGCATTATTCTTCTGGCACGGTCGTGCTCCTTTATTTGGCACGGTCATGCCACATTCATTTTCCCACTCGTAATGGTTGGCACGGTCGTGCTCCTTTATTTGGCACGGTCGTGCAACAATTCCCTTTCCTCCCGTCATGATTGGCACGGTCGTGCCACTCTCTTAGGCACGGTCGCGCCAAAAATTACCTTCCCTCTCGTAAGGTTTGGCACGGTCGTGCCACTTTCTTAGGCACGGTCGTGCCAAGCTAGAATTCTGATATATTCTTCCCTTTTCTTCTAAAATTGTTTCCTCCATAACTTTCTCATCCGAACTCCGTTTTGGACGATTAAACTATCATTTTAAAGCTCTCCTTGAGCTCTTCGAGATGAGTGAATAGTTTTGCTTGTGTGCTTGAGTTAACTGGATCCTTTGTGATCAAATGTGATAAGGGATTGGTGTTATTATTGTGGAAATTATTAGAGCACCTTAATTGGTTATTGTTAGTGCATTTCACTTTCTTGGTGACTTCTTGGTATGGTTCCCTACTTTGGAACCTTAAGCTGTTTACTCATGCTAGATTATTATTACTTAGCATTTATTTGGAAGCCCAGCTGGCATATTTGTTGCATCGGGCGATGGGAAGGATTATAATGGCAAAGCCAAGTCCATTATAATGTTGACCATTGTTTTGCCCTTACTATACCCCTTCTCCAGATTGGCCTTGGAAAGGATAAGTCAGCGTTCCTTTGTGAATGCATCTGGCTAGCGGGCATGACTTTGTGTTGTGTCATGGTCCTTGTCCTTTGTGACACTTTTATGGTTATTGGTTCCGGTACCGGGGTTTTCTCTTCGGCTTTCATGCTATTATGAAGATGATGATTTGTTGATTATTGAAGCTGCGCAGCGATCCTTTATTTGGATGTACCAGTTTGGAAAACCTTGGCTATATCCTTTGTTATGTGTTTATTTCCGTTGCTATCTGTTATATGATAATTGCTATGTGCTATGTGATAATTATTATTGTTTATTGCTTATTGCATCATAGCATGTCATGTAGTTGCATTAGTAACTTATTGAGATTTATCTCACCCCCTTTCCTTTTATCTTTGTTTTTCCTTAACCCCCCCCCCCCAGGTGCTAAGGAATAGTCTCGCTGATCACGAGAAAGAGGACGTCGAGTGTGGAAACATTCTTTTGGGGAAAGTCGATATAGGTTGGTTTACATTATGTAAATGTGTAACCATTTTGGGGTATTTGTACCAAACAATGACGTCACTAAGAATTGTATATTTTTATTTTGTTGGGCATAAACTTGTGGAAGTTTATGATTGTTGTATTTAGTCTTTATCAAACTTGGTTTTGTAAAACTTTGGATTATTACCTTTTGGTATCAAATGAAATTTTTAACTTCAGTATTTCTGAGTTTTGGTTTTAGAGTCGACGTCCAGATCGTGGTCCCGGGGCCCGGGGGTCCGGGGTCGCGACAGTTGGTATCAGAGCTATGGCATTAGCTCTATGTATAAGTCTAGGTGGATTAGTATGACCTAGGTGGGTAGTAGTGTGCGGAGTGATTAACGGTTGATGTCTTATGCAGATAATTATTCGCAATGTCTGGAAGAAGAAACAGGGGAGGTGCTAGTGGGGCACAGAATCAGAATGATACAAGGGATGAAGCACGTGCTATGTTTCAAGGCATGTTCGAGGCGGCCATGAAGGCCATACATGATCAAGGTCCGAGGGTAGAACAAGCACCACCCCTCTATCGATTGGAGCAATTTCTGAAGTTGAAACCGGTTGAATTCAATGGGGAGCCCGATGTAAGGAAGGCTGAGTTGTGGATTGAGTCGATGGAGAAGATTTATGATGTATTTGGGTGTTCGGATGAGGACAAGGTCCGGTTCGCGGCTTATAAGCTTGTGGGAGCCGCCGAGCATTGGTGGAAGGGTGTTAAAGCTACTTGGGATGATACTCACACGGTGTATGCGTGGGAGTTGTTCGTACGCAAATTCAAGGAGCATTTCATTCCGGTTGTGGATCAAAACCGAAAGGAGATCGAGCTACTCAACCTAGAGCAAGGTGTGTTGTCTATAGCACAATACTCGGCTAAGTTCATAGAATTAGCCCGGTATTGCGACTATTTGGTGAGGACCGAGGAACAAAAGGCTATGAGATTCATTCGGGGATTGAAGACCTCCATCCGTACTCAACTTATTGCTCAACGGATTGTGACTTTCCAAGATGCGGTGGATCGAGCCTATCTTATAGAGCAAGATATTGGGGAACATAAAAGGAAGACTGAGGTAGCTAACCCGAGTAAGCAAGGAGCGCAGAGCAAGTCGCAACCAAGGATTGATAGTCGAGGTAACTTCGGGGGACAATCTCAGTCCCGAGGGCAACCGATCCCAAGGAACTTGGGTACCACTTCCGGGAACCAAGGGAGCCAAATTAGGAAGCCTTGTACCTTTTGTCAAAAGGTAGGCCATGCGGAGGATAGGTGTTGGAAAAAGCAAGGCAAGTGTATCAATTGTGGTGAAATGGGGCACTTTGCGAGAGATTGCACGAGGCACCGAGGACAGTCATCCGGGTCAGGGGTTAGTATTAATCAGGGTCAGAAAAGGGATGCCGCCGGGAAGCCCAAGGTCCAAGGGAAAGTGTTTGCAATGAATCAACAACAAGCGACCGATGATCCATCCGTTATTGGAGGTATTGTTTCTGTGTCTAATGTGAGCGCACGAGCGTTAGTAGATTCAGGATCATCTCATTCATACATTTCTGTGCAATTTGCTTCTCTATTAAATGCTGCATTCGAGTCTTTACCGTACGTGCTAGAGGTGTCGACCCCTATAGGAGAATGCTTGATTTCTGATCGAGTCTTTCGTTCTTGTGATGTGGTTATTTGTGGTCGAGTCCTTTGTGCGGATTTGGTAGTTCTTCCTATCCAAGACTTTGATGTCATTTTGGGTATGGATTGGTTGAGCAAGTTTCATGCTTCCGTTGATTGCCGTAAGAAAACTGTTACTTTTTCTATTCCCGATGTGCCTAAATTGGTGTTTGAGGCTTGTCCTCTGAGTAGGAAGGTTCGCTTAATTTCTTTTATGAAAGCGAGACGATTATTGCATAGTGGTTGTGAGGGGTATTTGGCTAGAGTTCTCGATACTAGGAAAGAATCCCCTAGTCTTGATAGTGTTCGGGTAGTTCGGGAGTTTCCTGATGTTTTCTCTACCGAGTATGATATGCCTCCCGATCGTGAGATTGAGTTTTGTATAGACCTTTTGCCGGGTACGGCTCCGATTTCGAAAGCGCCTTATAGGTTAGCTCCCGCTGAGTTGAAGGAATTGAAAGTTCAGTTGCAAGAGTTGCTTGACTGAGGGTTTATCCGCCCTAGTGTTTCCCCGTGGGGAGCACCGGTTTTATTTGTGCGGAAGAAAGATGGTTCGTTGAGATTGTGTATAGATTACCGGAAGTTGAATCAGGTTACGGTGAAGAATAAGTACCCTCTACCCCATATTGATGATTTGTTTGATCAGCTTCAAGGGTCCGTTGTGGTTTCCAAGCTTGATTTGAGGAGTGGGTACCATCAGTTGAAGGTTAGATCGGAGGATATTCCGAAGACTGCTTTTCGCACTCGGTATGGTCATTATGAATTCTTGGTTATGCCGTTTGGGTTGACTAACGCGCCGGCCGTGTTTATGGATTTGATGAACCGAGTTTTCCATCCTTATCTTGATTCGTTCGTGGTGGTTTTCATCGACGACATTCTTGTTTATTCGAAATCTCGAGATGAGCATGAGCAGCACTTGAGGACAGTTTTATCCGTTCTTGCCAGGGAGAAATTATTTGCGAAGTTTAGCAAATGCGAATTTTGGCTTGAGAAGGTGTCATTTCTGGGTCATGTTATTTCGAAAGATGGGATTTCTGTGGATCCTTCAAAGATAGAGACAATAGTGGATTGGAAGAGACCCGAGTCAGTGACCGAGATTCGTAGTTTTCTGGGTTTAGCCGGTTATTACAGAAGGTTTATTGAAGGGTTTTCGAGGATTGCTACTCCGATGACTCAGTTAACCCGGAAGAATGTTCCGTTTGTGTGGACCGAGAAATGTGACAAGAGTTTCGAGGAATTGAAGAAGAGGTTGACTACCGCACCGATCTTGACTTTGCCTAATGGGAGCGATGGCCTAGTGATTTACAGTGATGCTTCGAAAGAGGGTTTGGGTTGTGTGTTGATGCAGAATGGGAAAGTAATTGCGTATGCTTCGAGGAAGTTGACCCCTAGTGAACAGAATTACCCGACTCATGATATGGAGTTGGCGGCCATAGTCTTTGCGTTGCACAAATGGAAGCACTACCTTTATGGGGCGAAGTTTGAAATTTTTACGGATCACAAGAGTTTGAAGTACCTATTCTCTCAGAAGGAATTGAACAACCGACAGCGCCGATGGATGGAATTGTTGAAAGATTATGATTGTACGATTTCTTATCACCCGGGAAAGGCGAATGTGGTAGCCGATGCGATTAGTAGAAAGTCTTATGTGGCTTCGATGATGGTTCGAGAATGGAAAATGCTTGAGGATGTTCAAGATTGGTCTCCTCGTGAATTGAGACATGGGGCTATTTTTGCGAATATTAGGGTGTCTCCGACTCTAATTCAGAGGATAAAGGAAGCTCAGAGAGAAGATCCCGAGTTAGTTAGAGTAATGGGCAAATTGAAGGAAAATAACTTCGAGGATTTTTCTATTAGCCCGGAGGGAGTGTTGACTTTCCGTGGAAGATTGTGTGTTCCTGATGTTGATGGAATTAAACAGAGAGTTCTTGATGAGGGTCACAAATCGAGATATACTATTCATCCGGGTAGTACGAAGATGTATCAGGATTTGAAGCAACAATTTTGGTGGATTAATATGAAGAGGGAAATAGCCGAGTATGTTTCGAAGTGTTTAACTTGTCAGCAGGTCAAAGCCGAGCATCAGAGACCCGCGGGATTGCTTCAGCCGTTAGAGATCCCCGAGTGGAAATGGGAGCATGTGACTATGGATTTCGTTACGGGACTGCCTCGTACCCGTAGGAAGTTTGACAGTGTTTGGGTAATAGTGGATAGATTGACCAAGAGTGCCCATTTCTTGCCTATTGACATCAGATATTCGATGGAGAAGCTTGCGACCCTTTACATTGATGAGATCGTTAGATTGCATGGGGTTCCGGTTAGCATTGTGTCAGATCGAGACCCGAGGTTCACTTCTAGATTCTGGAAGGCATTTCAGGAAGCTTTGGGTACAGATTTGCGATTCGGTACAGCTTTTCATCCTCAGACCGACGGTCAATCCGAGAGGACTATTCAGATTCTTGAGGATATGTTGCGAGCGTGTTCGATAGACTTTTCTGATTCTTGGGATTCGCACCTACCGTTAGTGGAGTTCTCTTACAACAACAGTTATCAGGCTAGTATCGAGATGGCACCGTATGAGGCCTTGTATGGAAGGAAATGTAGATCGCCTATTTGTTGGGATGAGGTTGGTGAAGCGAAAGTTTTGGGTATTGATTTGCTTCGGGATTTGGTTGAGAAGGTTAAAGTTATCCGCGATAGATTGAAAACAGCCCAGAGTCGACATAAGAGCTATGCAGATAACCGAAGGCGAGATCTTAGTTTTCAGACCGGTGATTTGGTATTCTTGAAGGTATCTCCGAAGGTGGGTATCCGTCGTTTTGGGAAGATAGGCAAGTTGGCTCCGAGGTTTATTGGTCCGTTTGAGATTTTGGGAAAGGTGGGACTTCTTGCATATCGTCTTGCGTTGCCGCCATCTTTAGACCGGTTGCATAGTGTCTTTCACGTTTCTATGCTTCGGAAGTACGTTCATGATCCGTCTCATGTGTTACCGAGGATACCGGAGGATATTGAGCCAGATATGTCTTATGAGGAACGACCGGTTCGGATTCTTGATTCTAAAGTCCAAGAGTTGAGGAACAAGAGTATTGCGTTGGTTCGAGTTCTTTGGAGGAATCACAATATCGAGGAGTCGACGTGGGAGCTTCGTGATGAGATCGAGAGGAAATTTCCGTGGCTTTTTGTTTGAGGTGAGTCTCGTTAAAATTCGGGTCGAATTTTCTTTAAGGGGGAGTGAATGTCACGACCCGAAATATAGGCTCTATTTTATTAGCAATTAAATGATTATTATTTAATTATTTGCTTATTTATTTATTTAAATTATTATTTATTTAAATATTTATGCGTGCATTTTATGTGTTATAATATTTATGCCTAGCATTTTATTGGGTCTTAGTTGTTAGTGGGAAGTTTTGAGTTGGGTAGTATTAGAGGAGGGGGTCTTTGTGTAAGTTTTAAATTACTCCCCTCACCTCCCTACACCTCCTTCTCCCTCTTACACTCCATCTCCCTCACCCTACTCCCTCCCTTCTCAGCATCTCTCTCTCTCCAAGTAGAAAAGGGTAAGTTTTCTTCATCTTCCTTCTCTCTTCATTTACTCCTTCTTCCTCTCATTATTATTCATTTCTTAAAACGTGAAACGTGTTTAGATCGTCGCTAGGATCGCGTAGAGTAAAAAAGAATTGAATTCCGTCAACTTTGAGAATTTTCAAGTAAGTTACTTTTCCCCCATTTTGATGCTAGAATGTTCATATCATGTTTATATGATGTTTGATGTGTTATATTTGAAGTTTGGTTGAGTTTAGAATTTATTTTGAATTTATTTGAGTTTTGGGTAAAAATGGTGAAATCTTGAATGTGGGGATTTGGTGTTAGTTTGGATGATTAAAGGGTGTTATTTAGGTTCCCTTTAGGTTGGATGTTGTTTAGGAGCTTTAAAAATGTATTGGGAAGCTTTGATTTTGATAACTTTAGTGAAAGTTGTGTTTTGGTTCGAAATGTGTAAACCCAGGAAGAATCTGGGCATTGTTCTTCTGGCACGGTCGTGCTCCTTTATTTGGCACGGTCGTGCCACATTCATTTTCCCACTCGTAATGGTTGGCACGGTCGTGCTCCTTTATTTGGCACGGTCGTGCAACAATTCCCTTTCCTCCCGTCATGATTGGCACGGTCGTGCCACTCTCTTAGGCACGGTCGCGCCAAAAATTACCTTCCCTCTCGTAAGGTTTGGCACGGTCGTGCCACTTTCTTAGGCACGGTCGTGCCAAGCTAGAATTCTGATATATTCTTCCCTTTTCTTCTAAAATTGTTTCCTCCATAACTTTCTCATCCGAACTCCGTTTTGGACGATTAAACTATCATTTTAAAGCTCTCCTTGAGCTCTTCGAGATGAGTGAATAGTTTTGCTTGTGTGCTTGAGTTAATGGATCCTTTGTGATCAAATGTGATAAGGGATTGGTGTTATTATTGTGGAAATTATTAGAGCACCTTAATTGGTTATTGTTAGTGCATTTCACTTTCTTGGTGACTTCTTGGTATGGTTCCCTACTTTGGAACCTTAAGCTGTTTACTCATGCTAGATTATTATTACTTAGCATTTATTTGGAAGCCCAGCTGGCATATTTGTTGCATCGGGCGATGGGAAGGATTATAATGGCAAAGCCAAGTCCATTATAATGTTGACCATTGTTTTGCCCTTACTATACCCCTTCTCCAGATTGGCCTTGGAAAGGATGAGTCAGCGTTCCTTTGTGAATGCATCTGGCTAGCGGGCATGACTTTGTGTCATGGTCCTTGTCCTTTGTGACACTTTTATGGTTATTGGTTCCGGTACCGGGGTTTTCTCTTCGGCTTTCATGCTATTATGAAGATGATGATTTGTTGATTATTGAAGCTGCGCAGCGATCCTTTATTTGGATGTACCAGTTTGGAAAACCTTGGCTATATCCTTTGTTATGTGTTTATTTCCGCTGCTATCTGTTATATGATAATTGCTATGTGCTATGTGATAATTATTATTGTTTATTGCTTATTGCATCATAGCATGTCATGTAGTTGCATTAGTAACTTATTGAGATTTATCTCACCCCCTTTCCTTTTATCTTTATTTTTCCTTAACCCCCCCCAGGTGCTAAGGAATAGTCTCGCTGATCACGAGAAAGAGGACGTCGAGTGTGGAAACATTCTTTTGGGGAAAGTCGATATAGGTTGGTTTACATTATGTAAATGTGTAACCATTTTGGGGTATTTGTACCAAACAATGACGTCACTAAGAATTGTATATTTTTATTTTGTTGGGCATAAACTTGTGGAAGTTTATGATTATTGTATTTAGTCTTTATCAAACTTGGTTTTGTAAAACTTTGGATTATTACCTTTTGGTATCAAATGAAATTTTTAACTTCAGTATTTCTGAGTTTTGGTTTTAGAGTCGACGTCCAGATCGCGGTCCCGGGGCCCGCGGGGTCCGGGGTCGCGACATCAATTGTTTTCAAAACTGAGAACGTGAACCGATTCACGGTGGAACAATGGGAATACACAGTTGCCATCATGGCCAAGGAGAAGCTTCACTGGCCTCACATTCTGTTCAAGACGTTGCGTGAGCAGATTGATAAATTTGTGAAGAACAAGAGTGATAGAAAGACCCGATTCCGCTCTCACTGCCTTCTTCTCACAAAACTTTTTCTAACTTACCCTGAGTTAGTTAAGTTTTTGAATGAGAATCCTGAGTATAAGATCAATGATGTTCCAACGTTTGGTAAAGCAAATTTGGACCTCAAAAAGCGCAGAAAGAAGCCTTCAAAGCGCGTCAAAGGAATTCAAATCAAATCTGTTGAAGGCTTAGTTGATGAAGACACAGAGTCAGACGATGCGCCAGCTCTTAAAAGCGCACCATTAATAAAGAGCGCAGTGAAGGCAAGCGCTAGACAAAGGGCTGATCCCTTGCCAGGCGCAGAGAAAAGCAAGGGAAAACGGGTGGTTGATGACCCTCCTCGTGCGCCTATCAAACGTACCAGATGTTGATGTTGAAACAGTTGTTGTTGAAACTGTTGATGTTGAAACTGAAGATGAATTTGAGTCTCCTACTCATTCACCTCCTCTTGCGCCTCCATCTTCTATTGCGACCCTTCAAGATGTCGCGCCCCTTCAAGATAATGCGCCCCTGTCTACCCCTACGCCTCCTCCATCTGCTCCCGATTTGAGCGAGGTACTTTCCATTCTTCATTCTTTGCAGCAGGGGAAAGAAAATTTAGAGCAAGGACAGACACAAATAAAGTCTCAATTTGAGCTTCTTACTTCCTTACTCACTGATCAATCTGAAGAGATCGCTTCCATTAAGGGGGAGATGAACTCTCTCAAGGACAAACTTTCTGCTCCTTCTCCTCCTCCGGCGCAGACTCAGGTTCAACCTCATACTGATCAGGCGCAAACCACCTCTTCTGCGCCTAATTTCATACCTCAGTCTGCTGCGTCTCAATCCAACATGAACGTGCTAGTATCAAAGTTGGATGTCTTGAAAGAATTGGTCGTTACTCACTTCACTGCTGCTCACTCAAGCTCTGACAGACGCGCCGAACATATTTCCTCTGACATTATCACGGCTCAAAATCCCATTGAAGCTCACATTCAAATCTTAGAAGAAAATATTTCACAGCAGCAGCAAATCACTCAGCGCTCCATTGATGAATACTAAAACATCAATGTGAATCACTTGAGTTACATTAGAGACGGTATCACTGCCACTCACTCCAGTGTCACTGACACTCAGGGCTTAGCGAACCGTAGTCATCAGCTCGCTAAACAGATTCAGCGCTCTGTTTCTGAGATCATTGAAGGATTGAAGGAAGATGATGCGCCTCCCAACCCTTAGTTTTTTTTTTTTTTTTTGATTATTTTATTAGAACCTTTTTGTAATAGAATCAACTCTTTTGTGTTAGTGATTTTGTGCTTACTTGTTTTAGCACCTTTTGCTTTTGTTCTATTCAAAACTTGTAATTTGTAACTCTTACTCCCCAAGTTTTAATGAGAACAATGCATCACTTATTATCAAACCTTGTTCACTCAAACACCTTGTTTGTAGAACAATGAATATTGTTTAAATTCATATGCATCATATTGAATTGTTTCATACTTTCATGCATTAAGTTTAAACTTGGTTTAAACACATTTCAAAACTAAAAATCATATATCATTTTGAATGTGTTAAACTGTTGTTTCTATCTTTCAATATGTAATTCTTTATTCTTATTGGAATAGATTAGAAATCTATATTTTGGACTAGTGTGTGCATTAGCTTGAGACATGAATTACCAATTTCATTCATGTGGACATGTTTTTATCAAGTATAATGTTTGTCCTTGATATAGTAGGTAATGGTATCAATCAAATAGGGGGAGATTGTTGGGTATGCCCACATATATCTCAGTTTTAATGTAATAGGTTTTATTAGATTTGATTGATCCATCACCTAAGTTTTATTTCATGGACTTTAGACCCACATGTAAGAAGTATTTATACTTCATTTTTTAAGTTGTCCATTGTTATAGAATAAGCTTAGAAATAGGGCAAGAAGATCAAGTTTCAAGAAAAATCACTCAGTGAGTTTGAGCCGCGCGTATGCGCCTCCTGCGCCACGCGCCGCGCGCCGTCTACATTCGCGCCATGTGTTATATAGAGCGCGCGCATAAGGATTTCTTTATAAGATATGTCACGCGCTATGCGCCCCATATACCTTAGCGCACGCATCCTCTATGCGCCTCTTGGCTCAATGCGCCTCAAAGTGTTTATTCAACACTCAGTGATTTATTAAAGACTCAAAGACTTGAAGAGAATTCAAATTACGCCAATGATCCAACGGTGGTTAAAAGATGCATGTGCGCCTAATCTATTGACACGTGTCCACAACGGTCACATTTATGTTGAGTGTCAAAATGGCCATAATATATGCATGCTCCAATCAACGAGTGACAGCACATCTTATCCAGAAGGAATTCCAACGGCTAGTTTTTTGAAGTTCACTATAAATACCCCATAACTTCAACATTTTGAAGTTGCTGAGTTTTGCTAGGAATTTCAAGAATTTCTCTCTCAAAGCATTTGTTGAAGATTTGAAGATTGCTTTCGTTTTTCCAGATTTCCTCAAGAACATCTTCATACCTTCATCCTTAGCCCAGATCTTCAAGCTATAACACTTTAGTTTCATTGTGCTCTAAATCATAAAGATCTAAAGAGCCTTGATACTAAAATCACACACGCACCTCTTTAAGTTTGATCATTTAGATCCATCTTTTAGAGATACACCGGTTATTGTTTTGGATTTGTTCATTCATATAATATTAGATCTTGAGTTAGTGTAGAAGCTCAAAAGTTGTAATTTGTAACACTCTCTCATTATATAAGATCTCCATTAGAAATCCAAGACTAACCATCTTGGTAGAGGACGTAGATCTTTCATTGATCGAACCTCTCCAAATAGCTTGTGTTATTATCTTGTCATTTCTTTCAAGTTATTATTTTCACTCACTATTTGCTTGTTTACTCATTGTAGATTGATTGAACTGAATTGTGTTGTGTTGATATATCATTTGCCTTAGTTCCTTATTTCAACCACTTTGAGCCAAAATACTTAGAGTGTGTGTGCGCCCCTTTATCACACTTTGCGCCTATTTTCATTACTAAATTCCGCTGTGCATTTCACTCACTCACTTAGGCGCATTTCATAACGCTTACTTGATAAAGTGCGCATTTGCAATTGAGTTTTTCAAGGGTACGAAAAGAATTTTAAAACAGCTATTCACCCCCCCTCTAGCTATTTTTTCATACCCTTGTTGCCCTTTGGGACCAACACAACTCTACACCAATTCAACCCCCAAATTTTGATTATTTAGAATCTGGTGAAGATGTACCAATTGAAGACCTTCAAGTTACTACGACTCAACCTAACTTACCTCTTGAAATTCGTGAAGTTAGAGGTCACCCAATTGCTAATATCATCGGTGATCTACAAGTTGGTGTCCGTACAAGGAGAGCTACAAACTTTGATGCTTACACTGCTTTTATCTCTCAAATTGAACCGAAGAAGGCTGATGAAGCGCTCCAAGATCCTAATTGGGTTGTTGCAATGCAAGAAGAACTCAATCAATTTGAACGATGTAAGGTTTGGACTCTAGTTCCAAGACCAAATGATCATGGAGTGATTGGTACGAAATGGGTGTTCAGGAACAAGATGGATGAGAATGGAACCATCACAAGAAACAAAGCAAGGTTGGTTGCACAAGGCTATAGGCAAGAAGAAGGAATTGACTACGATGAAACTTTTGCGCCCGTAGCAAGACTTGAAGCTATCAGATTATTTCTAGCTTACGCCGCTCACAAGAACTTCAAGTTATATCAAATGGATGTGAAGAGCGCGTTTCTAAATGGTGAACTCCAAGAACAAGTCTACGTAGCTCAACCACCTGGATTTGAAGATTCACAATTTCCAAATCATGTGTACAAACTCCAGAAAGCTTTGTATGGACTCAAGCAAGCACCAAGAGCATGGTATGATACACTATCCAAGTTTCTCATCGAAAAAGGCTTCACTCGCGGTAAAATCGATACAACTCTTTTCATTGCCAAACATAATGGTCATAAATTACTTGTTCAAATTTATGTTGATGATATTATATTTGGTTCTACTAATGAATTGTTGTGCAAGCGCTTTGAGAAACTAATGAAGAGCAAGTTTGAAATGAGCATGATGGGAGAACTCACATTCTTCCTCGGACTTCAAATCAAGCAAATGAGTAAAGGCATCTTTATCAATCAAGCCAAATACACAAAAGACTTAATCAAGAAGTTTGGACTTGAAAATGCTAAATCATACGATACTCCAATGGCCACCGGCAACAAACTCGACAAAGATTTAAAAGGTAAACGTGTTGATCAAACGCTCTATCGAGGTATAATTGGCTCACTCCTTTATCTTACTGCTAGTAGGCCTGATATTATGTTTAGTGTTTGTGTTTGTGCTCGTTATCAATCCGACCCTAGAGAAGCACACTTAATTGCTGTGAAACGTATTATAAGATATCTCTCCGGTACTGTTAACATTGGACTTTGGTACACCAAAGATTCGAACTTTAAACTTGTAGGTTATTCAGATGCGGATTACGCAGCGTGCACCATTGATAGGAAAAGCACTAGTGGCACTTGTCATTTCCTCGGATATCGACTTGTGTCTTGAGCAAGTAAGAAACAAGCTTCTGTATCTGTCTCAACAACCGAAGCCGAATATATCGCTGCGGGAAGTTGTTGCTGTCAAATACTTTGGATGAAGCAGCAATTAGTGGACTATGATATCATCGAAGAAAATTGTCCCATCTACTGCGACAATACATCAACAATTGCGGTTTCTGAAAATCCTGTCATGCACTCAACGACCAAGCACATCGACATCAAATATCACTTCCTCAAAGACCACGTGGAGAAAGGAAATATTCATTTGGAACACGTGGGAATCGACTATCAAATCGCCGACATTCTAACGAAAGCACTTGACGCGAAATGGGTCATGTTTTTGAGAGGTGAAATGGGTATGCTTGAACTCAAGTAAATTCAATATAGTTTTGTCAATACTAATGATTTTATGTTTTGTTGAGTTATGAGTAAACTAGGTTCAAATGTTAAATCATTTCAAAGTTTCAAGGAAACTTCTTGCGCCATAAGACTCTCTATGCGCGCCTCACTATCACGCGCGCCTAAGCATCTAATGCGCGCCTAGCTTCTAATGCACGCCAAACGCTTATACGCTCTCAAACATCTCTGCGCGCCTATTACGTAATGCTATCTATATCTTTCTGCGCGCCTTGATGAGTAATGCGCCCCTTCATGCGTGCATTTACTTCTGCGGCTCAATCAATGCTACCATACTTATTATTTCAATAATTGAAGGTATTAAATTTTCACAAAGTACCAGGATCTCAATAATTTCAGACCTGGTGAAACCTTTGATTTAAACGAGCTAGCTGCTGATCCCATGGGTGTAGATATTATGGAATATATCAGACTTGCTGGACTCCTTCCCATATTCACTCTTGAGTAACCTTTCTACTCACCGCTCCTAGTTGATGAATTTTTCTCCACAGCTAAATTTGTGGAAATTCCAACTGATGTAGAAGGGATGGTGCGCTATCGAATACGCGCAGTGGTTCAAGATGTTGAAATCACTATGTCTGCTGGCACTATCAAAAAAATTGTCAACTTCAACACAACTGGCCCTTTGAGTGTTGCTGGCAAAATCAGTTCTTATTCAGACGCTGCTCAAAATATTATGGCGCGCTCTCTTCTTAAGATCCCTACTCTTCAAAACAATATCAAAACTGTGGAAATTAGAGATGGTGGTGATTTACTGGCGCATATTGTGCATCTGGTTGGCACTTCCATTATCTTAAAAACTGGTAATGTCAACAGATTTACTATGGAGCAGTGGGAATATACAGCTGCTATTATGGCAAAGACCATCCTCAATTGGCCTCATATCTTATTCACAAATCTTCAGGACCAGATTGACAAGTACAACAAAAACAAGGCTGAGGGAAAGACGAAGTTCAAGACTCACTGTCGTATTCTAACCAAGATCTTTCTCTCGTATCCTGCTCTTGCAAATTTCCTTGCTCCGAACCCAGCCTACCAAACCACTGATGTCCCTATTTTTGGTAAGGACAGTTTAGTGATGAAAAGGCGCAGAAAGCGCATGGCCAAGCGTGCGCCAAGGGTGAAAGGCGCTCAGTTGGTTGATGAAGCCACTGATTCTGATGAAGAAGCAGCTGGCGCAGATGGTGAAGAAGAACCTACAGTAGCGCCATGCGCCAAATCTAGACCTGCTCCTGGCGCAGTTAAAGGCAAAGGCAAAGGGATTGCTGAAGAACCAAGCAGACCTGCTAAGCGCCCCAGAACCGACACTGAAGAAGAAAAAGAGCTGAAACGTGCTAAAGAAGCCAGTAGACTGGAAGCGCAGAAGAAAAGAGATGAAGAATACAGATTGAAACAGGCTGCTGATTTATCTAAATCTGAAAGGCGCAAAGGCGCAGGTTCTAGCGCTGATGCACGCGCGCCTGCTCCTGATGCGCCTCCAACTGTTCATGCGCCTCCACCATCACCATCTTCTGATCGACAACAACTCAAAGATAAAATCTCTGCAGATTTATTTGGTGAAGATAATGAGGATCAACCTCAGGGGGAGCCAGAACCTTTAAGGCGCAAACCATCTTCAGTGCGCCCAAAGGCTCCTGCGCCTCAACCTGAAGAAATTTCTTCAAGTGCAGAGTATCTTCCATTTCTTCCCCGCGCTCCTACTCCTCCGATGCGCCCCTCTACTCCTGCGCCTCCTCCTCCCACTCCTGATATGAGTGTGGTTATTTCTCTTCTACAGCAACTCCAGTAAGGCCAAACTCAAATGAACTCACAATTAGAGCTTCATACTTCAATGCTTACTCAGCAGGCTGATGAGATTGCTGCCATTAAGGGGGAGATGAAGCGCATAGATGCCAACATCAAGGACAAACACTTCCTGACTCCTCAACAGTGGAATGATGCTATTGATCAGATGAACGATTTATTCAAAGGTACTCTTGCTTCCCTTCATGAGCGAATTAGCGCTGGCATCCAACTCACCGATGGCCAAGATTTTATTGACGCTATAAAGGAAGTAGAGTTGAACATAGCGGGTGATATAAGGAAGCTGTTTGAAATGGTGGCTGGAGATAGCCATAAGTTATTGAGCATTGTTGATAAGCTCAAAGAAGTTAAGGATGAGCTACAAATCCTGGGACTATCTGTCTATGGCGCAGAACCAAATGATGAACCAAGCGCTGCTCCAATTGCGCCTGATTCACATGCGCCTGGATCTCATGCGCCCTCTTCCAGCTCTGCTCCTGCTCCTAGCGCGCATGTTGACATTAATTCCCTGCTTTCAAAGATTGAAGTTTTGAAGGAATTAGTTGTCACTCACTTCAACGCCGCGCATTCCAGTGCAGACAGGCGCACAGATAGGATTTCCTCTGACATTGTTTCAGCGCAGGCTGTCATTGAAGCAAACTTTCAGAACGTTGTAAAAAATGTCGCTCAACAGCAAGCCATTACTTAACGCACCATTGATGAATATCAAAACATCAATGTTGGTCATTTGCACTACATCAGAGACGGTGTCACAGACACTCATGGTTTAGTGAACCGTAGTCATCAGCTTGCAAAGCAAATCAGCGCTCCGTTTCAGAGATCGTTGAAGGATTGAAGGACGATGACGCGCCTCCCAACCCTTAGTTTCTATTTGTTTGTAAGTTTTTAGAACTCTGTTTTAGAATCTTTTGTGATAGAAACTACTCTTTTGTGTTAGTGATTTAGTGCTTACTTGTTTTAGCACCTTTTGTTTTTGTTCTATTCAAAACTTGTAATCTGCAACTCCTACACCCCAAGTTTTAATGAGAACAATGCATCACTTATTATCAAACCTTGTTCACTCAAACTCCTTGTTTGTAGAACAATGAATATTGCTTAAAACCATATGCATCATATTTGAATGTTTCATACTTTCATGCATTGAGTTTAAACTTGGTTTAAACACATTTCAAAACTAAAATTCATATATCATTTTGAATGTGTTGAACTATTATTTCTATCTTTCCATATGTAATGCTTTATCCTTATTGGAATAGATTAGAAATCTATATCATGGACTAGTGTGTGCATTAACTTGAGACATGATTTATCAAAGTTATTTATTTGAACATGTTTTTATCAAGTATAATGTTTGTCCTTGATATAGTAGGTAATGGCATCAATCAAATAGGGGGAGATTGTTGGGTATACCCACTTATATCTCAGTTTCAATGTAATAGAATTGATTAGATATGATTGATCCATCACCTAAGTTTTATTTCATGGACTTTAGATCCACATGTAAGAAGTATTTATACTTCATTTTTTTACGTTGTCCATTGTTATAGAATAGGCTTAGAAATAGGGCAAGAAGATCAAGATTCAAGAAAATCACATTTTTAGTTGATCCATGAGCCTATGCGCCTATGCGCCTTCTAGCGCGCGCATATAAGCATTCTTCTAAGAAATGCTATGCGCCTCACTTTGATCATACGCGCCATGCTGTAGACACCCCGCCTTGGACCGCTCACCCCGATTGCACATTTGATCTTGTGTTTCTCCCCATTTTAAGTGTTTCTCGTTAGTTTCTGTCACTTCCGTTAAGTTCCTGACTGACTTCGTTAAGTCTAGGGACTAAACTGAATGACAGGGCTGACTTTCTAGTCCATTCTGTCAAAATTGCCTTCTCTGAGTCGCGCGCCTCCGACAGGAGGATCCAGGCGCGCGCGCCTCCCGCCCCCAAAGCAGGAAGCGCGCGCCTCTGGGCGTCAGTTACAGATTTCTGGCCAGGATTCCCTCCCTTGCTCAATTTACAAGATTTTGCCTGGGAAGGATTTCTTGGTGACTGAGTTTTGGCACCAAAAACACCCCTCTTTCACCTATAAAAACCTCTCTTTACCTCCATTTTCAAGGATCGAAAACTAGACAAAAAATCACTTTCTAAAGGTTCTCCAAGGATCTCATCAAGCAACACTTGAAGTTCTTCAAATTGTAGGTAAAAGTACATCTTTTCCTTTCTTTTCTACTTCATCTCCTCTCTCTCTTTTACTTTAATCAAATGTGCAATCACTCAAATCATTTTGGGACATGACTCTAATGATCACCTCATCTCATTGAGGTTGGTTAAGGAGTTATCTTCTACATTCCAAATCCTATTTTAAACCCCCTTTTTATGACTTAAAAAAATAAGAAGAAGAACATTTTCATTCATGTAGATTTTGATCAAGCAAGACCAACTTAAGTTGGGCGAGATGGGTGTTTCGGTACTTCCCATCTCGTAACCTAACCCCCGAACCTCAAAACAAAGAATCTCTGTTTTCGTAATCAAACTTAGGCTACAATCAATAGGTTTTTCTTATGTTCCTCAAAACATAGGTGGCGACTCCAAAAACAAGTTAGACATCCTAGGATAATTCACCGCTCTAGCCAAGCCGTGGTTTCCCGGGGTATCTACAGTGGCGACTCCGTTGGGGATGTATTTGAGGGTTAAACTTGCATTCTGATCGAAATCTACATCTTTTCTGGGCATTCTGTTTCCTGATGGGGGAGGCGCGCGCGTCTGGCCTTTTAAGCCTAAGGCGCGCGCATCCCGCATCAAGAACCAGAATCGCCCACCTCTTCATGTTCTTCATCTTCTTCTTCTGTTATTCTGCACTAATCACTTCTGTAGGGGTTACAATATGAACATGGGACCAGGGCAATCCCCTGAGTCCAAAGTCTGACATTCTGACAGGTGTTCCCCAGAAGCGCGCGCCTCCTATAAGCATTGCGCCATGCGCGCGCGTCCCACATCAGCACTCAGAGGCGCACGCTTCTGGGTTGGTTTCCAGAACAGAAACAGGTTTCAGTGACTGAGCAGAACAGTGGGGTGTGGGCACAGTTGCCTGCATCAGAACAGAATTGAACCCTCGGACTGTTTTAATTTTGTGTTTTATTTACCGGTCACACGGGTGATTCGGGAGTTGTAATTTTATGTGCTTATGTGTTTTGTGTGTTTTTCTTTCTTTTCAAAAAAAAAAAATAAAAAAAAAAATTGTCACTTGTTAGACCTCACACTACATGCACATATTCCTATGAACTGCTCACTATCGAGTCGCACAAGTCCAACCCCAAACCCGTCGAGGCCTGTCCTAGAAAGTTTCAAGCTCCACCAGACCTTGGCTCTTTCAAAGCGGTAAACCTCAGCCCGTGGCGTAGTTCAAGACTACATGCCGGGGGTGACCTTTGAGCCTCATATTCAAGCCGAGCACAAACCACACAATTCTAGTTAGGGTCTAACACTCCGTGACTCAAGTCGGTTTCCATGTACCGAGATTTCCCTAAACTAATGTCTTCAAATCATACATGCCAACTTGTTGAAAGGGACGCAATAAAAATCCGTCCCCAAAAGTGGTTATTTTGGACGAAAATAAAAATCCGTCCCCGCATGTATGCTTTACTACATTAATTTAGTTTAATCCCGATACATGTAGGATTCACAAGCGCGATGGAATCCGATGAGTATATGGGACCGCGAGATGGTCTATATACTAGTGTGACGATTCCATTATTTTCTTAGAAACCCCAAAAGGGATTCATTCCCTCCGACTTATAAAAAAAAAAAAAAAGAGTCTTTTCTTTTGTGGTTCAAGTCGTGTGCCCAACTGTGTGTTCTAAGCCTCTTCATGGACCGCAAGTGTTACTCAAGACTGACAAGGGCCTCTTCTGCAATATAGGTTCAATTGGTACTTACAAAGTCTACCGGGATTCAGCAAATCGGTTAGTCCGTGAAGAGATCACTCCAACAGCTCCAACATCAACCATGACCGGCAGCAGCAACACCATGTCTCTCGAACAGCTCTCAACTATGGTCCAACTCCTCCAAGAGCAAGTCTCCACCCTTAACAAGGAGGCACAAAGCAAAGACGACATTTGGCAATCCCACCTCGACAGCCAAAGGGAGGCCCACGAGGCCGAAATGGAACTAATGAAAGAAAAGCTCACCAACCTTGCCAAGGGAAAGAACAAGAACAATGATGATGAATCCGAATGGACCGAGGGTTTGTTCAAGAGTCCTTATGTCAACACCCGCACCAAGAAAATGGGGGAACCAAGTTTCGAGAACAATGAGCCCAAAATGGTGGATTCTATCATGGCCTACATCGACCAAAAATTCAATGGGCTCAACATGGGGAAAGGCTCCGACACAAGCCTTTATCAATCATCCATCCTCATGAGTACTATGGCCGCTCTTCCCGATAAGTTCAAGATGCCCGACATAAGCAAATTCAAGGGCAACTCTTGTCCTATGGCTCACATTGAGACTTATACTTGGGCAATGGTTCTAAAGAAGGTCTCCACCAAGGTGATGGCTCAATGCTTTCCTCTCACTCTCGAGGGGGCGGCAAAAGATTGGTATGCTACTCTCCCGCTCACTGTCCGTCTTGATTGGGACTCCGCCATGCTTGCCTTCAAGAACCAATACCAAGGCAACACCACTCACCGGCCCACAAGGAAAGAGCTAGAGAACACTACTCAACGAGACAATGAGTCCTTCATCGACTTCACAAGGAGATGGAATGACAAACTCTCTGAAATTGTTGAGAGGCCGAACACAAAAGAGCAAATGGACACATTTCTCAAGTGTCTCAAGATTGATCTCCGCACTCACCTAAGTGGGGCTTGATACTCCGACTTCTCCCAAATGTATGAGGCGGGGGTACGCATGGATGACTTGCTCAAGGAGATTAAGAAGACCACTCCTACTTACCGCTACAAGGCCGCTTCCAACTCCACAAAAGAGGCCTCGGTCAACGCCGTCACTATTGACAAGGGGAATTACAAAAAGGTTCCTCCGCCTCAAGGGAAGAAGTCCCGAAGTGACCGTGTCTACACGCCTCTCCAAGGCATGACTCAAACCGAAGTGTTCGAGGTCCTCAAGGCGAAGGGTCAAGTCACACCCGTGCAAGGGTACCAACCCAAGACGATCCAATCCAATCATGCTCACCACAAATATTGTGGCTACCACCAATATAGTGGCCACACCACCGAGGAATGCTTCGTTCTCCGCAATGTCATTCAAGATCTCATAGATAAGAAAGAATTTGTAGTGACTAATGACGAACATGTCAATGTAATAGAGATAGGAGAACTCGAGGGGACCACCCATTCAATCCCAATTGTGAATGGGGGCCCCAATGTTATGAATAAACTTGACAATTCTTGTTATGTAGAGAATAGGAAAAAGAAACAAGATGGGAACGTCAACATGCTAACTCGATCCGGTCGAGTCATAGCAAGCAACCCTTCCACTTCCGTACCGAGCTCCTCTTCTCAAAAGCCGCAAGCTCACAACGCTCCCGAAGATCCTCTACTTGTCCAACTCAAGAAAACTCAAGCCAACATCTCTATTTGGGACCTCATTGCATCCTCAAAGAAACACCGAGATCTTGTCATCCGCAATCTCGATGATACATCAGTTTCTCCCGATACTACTCCCGAGGACCTCACGGCAATGATTGGTCACATTCATTTTGGCAACGTCATCACCTTTGCCGATATGGACCTTCCACCGTTTGGTTCCGACCACAACGAAGCTATTTACCTCAAGGTACGAGCAAGGGGGAGGCCCGTCTCAAGAGTCTTAGTGGACGGTGGTTCCGCACTCAATCTCATGCCTGGTAGAATCATGGGCATACTGGGGCTTAAGGATTCTGATTTGAAGCCTTTTACTCAAGTAATCCGAGGTTATGACAGCACCGCCCGTACAGTCATGGGTATGATCGAAATAGACATTGAGTTTGGGAGCATGATCATGTCCGTTCCATTCCAAGTGCTTGATATCCCGACCTCGTTCAACTTACTGTTGGGTCGACCATGGATTCACAGTGCTAATGCCGTACCGTCAACTCTCCACCAATGTGTCAAGATCCGAAATGGTGATGAAATAGTGACCGTAATGGCTGAAAACATCACTATCCACAGAAAAGGTGAGCCCGTCCACCAAGTTCAGCATGGTCTACCAGACTCCACTCTCTCCGGCGTCTCAATCAACGCCATTGATAAAAAAGGGGGAAACGGATCATGGACCCCCAGCAATCACAAAGTCTTCCGCATGATGAGGAATATGGACTACTTCCCTGGTTTAGGCTTAGGGAAATATCAGCAAGGAATCCTACATCCCGTGCAAGTCCCATTTGTCAAGAACACCTTTGGTTTGGGGTATGAGCCTTCCAAAGAAGACTTGAAACAAGAGCAAGCGATCAAGAACGAAAAGGCCCGAGCTCGTAAAGAAGGCCGTCGGTATGAAGTCCCTAATCTAAGGCCTTATCACAAGACGTTGAATGGTTATTTTGTCCGCCAAGGGGAAGACGTTCCATACATGATCTTTCCCGAGCCGTGGGTTAACAATAAAGGTATCAAAAAGCCCGGCCTCGAAATCTTCTCCGATTGTGAGATCCAGATATCCGAAAGAGAACCAACTCCCATGTCTCCCCGTGAATGGTGGGGAAGGAAGATGACTATAGAATCCGAGATAGAAATCACCGTGGGGGAGGAACTGACAGATTTAGCCTCCATGTTCGATGAGCTCGCCGTGATGAATAAATGCCAAGTTAACGCCATCCATGACACCGTCATCATGAACGAGACTCTCAGTGAGATCCCACCAAGCTCCGAGCCGATCAACAATTTTTCAGCAAAAGGGCCCGTGGTATCTGAGGAATTCTTAGTCCAAGAAATGGGTTGCATACCCCGCACAGCAACAAAGGAAGAGCAGCTCACACTTACTTTCGAGTCCGAGAGTGTCTCTAATACCCTCACCCAAGAGGATTTGGAGGCCATAGCCGAGCGTGTGTTTCCTTTCTTTGCTAATGAAAAAATTGATATTTCTGAGTACCCTGAGATTGCAAACATCATAAATGATGAATTAACTAATAATGAACTTAACAAACAAGTTAATAACGATTCAAATTATGATGAAATAGACCACAAAAACACAACATACTTAAATGAACTTGCTCAACAAGTCCGTAGTCGTGGCGAGAATGGTCCAAAGGCTGACGAAGAATTGCATGTTGTTAATCTGGGTACCGAAGAAGAGCCAAAAGAAACTAAGATTGGAAGCTTCTTCAAGGGGGACGACAAAGACAGATTGACTGCACTACTACGGGAGTTCGTGGATGTGTTCGCATGGTCATACAAAGACATGCCGGGTTTAGACAGAAAGGTAGCGGAGCACAGGATTCCGATCAGAGAAGATGCCAGGCCAGTAAAGCAGAAGCTCAGAAAGATCAAGCCAGAATGGTCTCTGCAGGTCAAAGAAGAGATTGAGAAGCTCCTCAGTGTGGGGTTCATCAAGGTTATCGAGTATCCGACATGGTTAGCCAACATTGTGACAGTCAGGAAGGCGAACGGAAAGGTTCGAGTTTGTGTAGACTTCCAGGATTTAAACAAAGCTTCCCCAAAGGATGATTTTCCACTCCCTAATATTGACATGCTAGTCGACTCCACTGCTGCCTACGAGGTTCGCTCATTCGTGGATGGGTTCGCTGGGTACAATCAGATTCTTATGGCCGAGGAAGATCAACATAAGACAGCCTTCACAACACCGTGGGGTACCTTTTGCTACACAGTCATGCCATTTGGGTTAAGAAATGCTGGGGCTTCCTACCAAAGAGCCGTGACAGACTTGTTCCACGATATGATTCACAAAGAAATCGAGGTCTATGTGGACGACATGATCATTCACTCTAAAGGAACCAATGGTCAACACCTAATCGATCTCCGCAAGTTCTTCGAAAGGCTTCGTCAACATAAGATGAGGCTCAACCCTGCAAAGTGCACATTTGGGGTTATCCGAGGCAAAGTTCTTGGTTATATGGTCACTGAAAGGGGAATCGAAGTAGACCCCTCCAAAATCAAGGCAATCATTGACATGCCTCCTCCAAAAACGCAGAAAGAGATTAAAGGTTTCATGGGAAGACTACAATACATCAGTCGGTTTGTGCACCAACTCACTTCCATGTGCGAGCCAATCTTCAAGCTACTCAAGAAGAATGTGGCTCTAGAATGGACCGACGCGTGCCAAGAAGCCTTCGATCAAGTAAAGCATTACTTGACGTGCCCTCCTGTTCTAGTTCCGCCGCACAAGGAGAAACCTCTGTTGCTTTATCTCACTATCAATGATGAAGCCCTAGTGGCTATGTTAGCACAAGAGCAACGAGAGTCCACAAAGGAGAACGTCATTTATTTTGTCAGTCGCCGATTCCAAGGAGGTGAAAAGAACTACTCTGTCTTAGAGAAGTCATGTGCAGCATTGGTTTGGGTCACTCAAAATCTCAAACACTATATGGAAGCTTTTCCGATCAAGCTAGTAGCAAAGGTGGACCCGCTCCGCTACATCTTCGAGAAGCCTTTCATGTCAACAAGAATAGCCAAATGGTACTTCATGCTTACCGGCTATGATATCACTTACGTCACACTAAAATCCGTCAGGGGGAAAGTGTTCAGTGACCAGCTTGCCGAATTCCCGTGTGACGAAGTAAAGGGGGAAGATGTACAGTTCCCCGACGAGCATTTAATTTGTACTGCAACCGAAGAAGACAAGTGGCAACTTTTTTTCGATGGCGCCGCCAATAAACACGGTTTTGGTATAGGGGTATTGCTTGTCGATCCAAAAGACATCTACACTCCCATTACCATACGCCTGGAATTCGAAGCTACCAACAACATTGCCGAGTACGAAGCATGTATAGCAGGGTTCGAAGCAGCTCTCGAAAGAAACATCACGAAACTAGAAGTGTTCGGCGACTCTTTGCTCCTTATCAATCAGCAATCGGGTAAATGGCGAACCCAAGACCCGACTCTCCAACAATATGGTCAGCACCTTGAAGAACTGGTTGAACAATTCCAAGAGATCACTTTCAACTACCTGCCAAGGGATAAGAATCGCTTCGCCGATGCACTGGCCACTATAGCTTCATTAGTTGAAATGCCCAAAGGGAAAATGGTGAAGCCTTTCAAAATTGCTCGAATGAACAGTCCGGCATATTGCATGAGTATCGAGATCAACGAGGTTCAAACAAACTCTCTGTGGTATTCGGATATCATGAACTTCCTCAAAGACGGCACTTATCCCGAGAACATCAATAAGAAGTCTCAAGCAGCTCTGCAAAGGTTAGCCTCTCGGTACGTACTGATTGGGGACCGAGTCTATAAAAGGCACCACGACGGGATCAATCTCTTATGCGCCAATGAGACCGAAGCTCGAGAGATAATGTGTGAAGTGCACAAAGGAGAATGTGGACCCCACATGAATGGGTTTATGCTAGTCAAGAAGATACTTCGCATTGGTTACTATTGGAGCACTATGGAACGAGACTGTATAGAGAAAGTCAAAAGGTGTGCCAAGTGCCAATTCCACGCTAATCTGCAACATGCTCCACCCTCACAACTTTACAACATGGTCACACCTTGGCCTTTCTCTTGTTGGGGGATAGACATCATCGGTAAAGTTCATCCTGCCGGGAGTAATGGGCAGTCATTCGTCCTAGTGGCAGTCGACTACTTCACAAAGTGGGTCGAAGCACAAGCCTATTGAACCCTCAACGCCAAGAAAGTGGCCGAATTTGTAAAGATTAATATCATGTGCCGATACGGCGTGCCTCATGAAATCATTTCCGACAACGGCTCTCACTTCGAGAAGGAAATGGATGCACTTTTGGTAGAATACAAGATCACCAAGCACAAGTCATCTCCTTACCGGCCCCAAGCAAATGGCGCAGTCGAAGCAGCAAATAAGACCATCGAGACCATCGTCAAGAAAATGGCCTCAACAGGAAGGGATTGGCCCGAGAAGCTACCATTAGCATTGTGGGGCTACCGCACATCAATACGATCCGCAACAGGAGAAACTCCTTATGCATTGGTCTATGGTTCAGAAGCCGTACTCCCTATCGAACTTGAAGTCCCATCTCTACGGGTCCTCCTCGAGAATCAAGTCAACGAGGTCGACTGGATGCAAAGTCGATATGAACAACTAGCCTTGCTCGATGAGAAAAGGTTAAGAGCACTCGAACGCACAAGGGTGTATCAGCAAAGGATGGCAAGAGCTTTCAACAAAAAGGTGAAGCCTCGAAACATCAATGTGGGAGATTTGGTCTTAAGACAACATCCTCCTAATGCCATGAATCCCCTGGGGAAATGGGGACCCCGATGGATCGGTCCGTACGTGGTCAAAAAGATACTAAGCGGTGGTGCAGTCCGGCTCGTGGATTTAGATGGTGACCAGCTGCCAAAGGAGGTCAACCTCGACAAGCTCAAAAGGTTCTACGCTTAATAAACAAAGACCATAACAAAAAAAAAAAAAATCGCTCGCTAGGTTGAAAACCCGCAAGGGCGGCCTAGGCAAAAATTAGAGCACGTGCAAAAAAGAAGCCCGCTAGATTGAAAACCCGAAAGGGCGGTCTAGGCAAAAAACAGGGTGCACAAAATAAATAAATAAATAAATAAATAAAAAATGGTCTTTGTTTGTTTGAACTACGAAGACCTGAGCCTCCCAACTGGAGGAACGTAGGCAACCTTCGGGTGCGGTCTAAAACATATCAAAAATACCCAATTCACTTCAAATAACAAAATGCAATTTTTATTCATTCAATGAATTATTCAAACATTACAACGGATTTATTGAGCAACAAAAGACATCAAAACATTAAATCCTAAAACAAAGTGGTCTAATTGCAATCTCTTAGGGTACTAAGAAAAATCCAATTTTCTCTTAGCTTTCAAAGGACCACCCGATCGTCTCTCAATCCTTTTCTTCTTGGGTAACGAAGGAGCACTAATACGCACCGAAACCTTCTGTGTTGCAACACGTCTCCTAGCATAAAAGTCATCCAAAGGAGTACCGAAAGGGTCAGCGAGAATGTTACTCGAATCAGTAGCAGCCTCTGTTGGTGTTGGTGCCCTAGGCACGTTTGTTGAACGTTGTAAGTTATCATGATAATAAAGAGATAATAGGATTATTATTATGGCTCGTGTTTGCTTATAATAATCTCCGTCCCTAGAGCTTGTTAAGCACTAGTATAAAGGCTAAATGATCATGGGATGATCATATTAGATTTATGGGTACTTGTTTGGAACAAGGTACTGGACATGACCCGCGGTATGAGATTTATGTCATGGTCGATGTCATATATAAATCTCATATTAGTTATGTCATTTGAATCCTTAGACATGAAGTTATTATAGTCTTCCACTTGATGAACATTATGTTTGACATATTCAAACGCTGCCTTAACACGGTAGTTATAAAGGGTATGATTGGCATGATTGGATTCACGTAGGGAAGAATAATAAGCCAAATGGATTTGTCCCTCTTCGGAGAGATGTCAAGCTTGGGCCCCTCGAAGGAATGATGTTGGTGAAATGTTTGGCCAAACCCAAATGGATTGATTGGATCAATGTCATTTGGATTATCAACATATTCGGGATCGAGAAAAGTTTTGAACAAAACAAGTTGACTTGTTGACCATGACTTGTGTTCAAAGACATCGTGGACAAAGGGATTATGACATGTTCTAAAAGGAATGCGAACTTGTATCTAGTTACACTATTTGGGTAGGTATGACGGTTTGCTAGAACCTAATCATATCTTATGGGTTCATGTTTGAACTCATTGCCAACTTAGTGTAATCCTAGAGGGTCACACACGAATAGAACGAATCGTAAAGGACTAAATGGGAATTATGGAAGAATGTCAGATTTTTGGCTCTGGCACGGTCGTGTGCCTTAAAATGGCACGGCCGTGCCATAAATCCAAACCAAGGCAAAACCTGTCGGCATGTTTGGCACGACCGTGCCAAGAATACAAGCACGACCGTGCCAAAATGGTCGATATGGGGGAATCATGCGGACCTGATGGCACGACCGTGCCAGATTATAGGGCACGACCGTGCCAGTCAAGTCGGCCAGTATTCTTTGTTGCCTAATTTGGTGACGGGATTTAGGTTTCCTAAGTCCTTAAGGGTTAAGGATTAGGACCTATAAAAGGATCCTTTCAGCAGCCATTAGACAGATGATTATGAGTGCCTCCATAAGGTTTTGAGAGGTTATTTTCTTGTTCTAAGATCCCAAAAGTGAAGAACAAGAATATTCATAATTCCATATAGTTCTTACAATTGTGAAAGCGTGTTTCATAATTTGGTCTAGCAACCAAGATCAAGTGTTCTTGATATTCGTTCGTGGTGTGGATACCGCTAGAGGGTGAAACTTATCATCTTCATAGTTCGTGATTCTTTCTTTGTTCGTGATCAAGATTTCAAGCCTCCATCGAATTCAAGGTTGCAAAATCAAAGGCATCAAGGGTTAGTATTCTAGTATTCATTGTGTTGTATTTGACTTAATCATATGAATGGATCTATGGGCTTTGGGTTTCATAAATTTTAATTTGCTTAATTCCGCTGCGCATGTGACTACGAAACCCAACAGTGGTATCAGAGCCCCGTTCATGTTGATTATTTCAATACATAATCATGTTGTGTGTATATAAATTGTTTATGTGCCTAGCATGATTTGAATATTGGGATTATGATGTTTATGAGGTCTATGCGTTTTATGTGGTTTATTGTTTTATAAACTTTAATCGCACTGTTCAATCGCAATTAAAATTATGGTGGATTTAAAATTGTTTGGATTATCAATTTTGATTGGATCAAAGTTTTGATATTCTAGGGATTCAAGAATAAATCGTTTATTCAAGGTTTTGATGATCATGGTGATTGGATCACAAAGAACACCAAATCCTAATTGAATTGGGAAAAACAATTTTGAGATAAATTTTGGAACTTTAAAAATTTGGATTTTTCGCAAGGGGTCCGACCGGACCCAAGCCTTGACCCGACCGGACCTAGGGTTTGGTGCGGGGGTAGGGTTTGGGTTTTGGGTGTGGATCTTGGGTTTAAATCTCCTATTTGTTTTAGTCTTGTGATTCTAAGATTAGTTCAAGGTTTGGATGGCTAATCTACGTTCATCGAGATTGTGTTTCCCAAACTTGATCGCAATCAAGGTTTCAAAGATAAAACGAAATTAGAATTATGAAGAGTTCATAATTGCTAAAATTGAGAAACAAAGTTCTTGATTCAATGATTGGAGATCCATGTGGAATTGTGAATGCAATTGGCCTACGTTCATCGAGACCATCTATTGCTTAGTTTCGGCCACATGGACTACTTTCTTGGTTTCTTGAATTAGTGCGGAATTGTGGTTGCCAATGGCTTAGTTCGGCCGCACTTCTTGTTGTCTTGATTTGGAGATGATGACCAAAGTTCAAATAATCTCATCCTCATAATAATAGAGAAACTAATGACACATAAATATTATGCTTAAATTAATGGAGATTAATTTAGTGGCTAAACTTGATGCGTAACATGTTTATCTTGTGTGCTCATAAATGTGTTGTATGCTATATGGTGATGAACCTTCAAGAAAGTTTTAAGTCCTTTTTTGCCATGCCATGATTAAAACACTTGTAAGTACACGGGTATTTTCATGTGGGCTCGCCAAAGCGAGGTGCATTGATTTTATCTTTGTATGAACAAGATGAGTGAATAAGAGTTTCCTATGCGTTTAAAATGGTTGGACTTAATTAGGCGTCAAAACAGTTTTGGGCCTAGGCAAAGATGAGATTAAACATGCTTTTGAAATTGGATCCCTAAGAATCATATTGGATATGATTGACAAGAAATTGTCTACCTAATTAATTTGATTTTGAGCGGTGCGCCATAGCGTACTTGAAATTAAATTAAAGTTGGATCTTAGCCCAATTTAAAAGAATCTCAGAAAAAGGATCTAAGAGTCATATGAGATATGATTGACAGGGTTGTCTACCTAATTAATTTAGTTTTGAGCGGTGCGCCAAAGCGTACTCAAAATTAAGTTAAAGTTGGATCTTAGCCCATTTAAATTATATTATACATTGGATGTATAAGAAGGTTATATAATTTAGTGGGAGTATTTTTGGAAAATACATTATTTATCTCTTTAATGAGATTGGTACTTGTAAAATTTTGGAAATTTTGCATAAGTTGTAGATGACATCTAAAATCGTTGCGATTAATCCTTGTTAAGGATAAAGCTTCAAAAGAATGGCACAAACTTCTTGGATTGGATCCTGAGCCTAAGAATCGTTCTAAGGCAAGAAGATGGGTTGTACATTCTTGATGGGCCTATTCCTAAAGAACCCAAAGCCAGAATAGACAATCACAAGAATCATGAGTATGATTCTAGGAATGTGAGTTGTCTTATGCTCGCGATTATGTGCTCAAAACTCCAACAAAGTTTGGAACTTGTGGAAGCCTATTAATAGGCGTGGAGTTGAGTTACATGTTTCAAAGAGAAATCTAAGCAAGAGAGGTATAAAACCATTGTTGCATTCACTCATTTCAAAATGAGTAAAGGGCAATAAATGGAACTTCACATGCTTAAGATAAAGGCTACGTAGAGCATCTTGAGAAACTTGGTTGTCCAATTGGATTGGAGCAAGCCATGGATCTCATTCTTGATTCATTGTTTAAATGTTATGATCACTTAGTGATGGAATATAACATGCTTAAAATGAATAAGAATTTCTTCGAATTGCATTAACATGCTGAAAAACTGCGAAGATGAAGATATTGGAGAATGGTTCTCCAATGCTCATGGTTCATGATGGAAAGAGGCCAAATGCCAAAAGAAAAGTAAGACAAGAGTTGTCAAACCTAAAGGAAATAATTTTGGTTATAATAATAACTCTAATAGATGCAATTTGGTAAAATGGCAATTGGATTGACCATTTAGAATTGTAGTCAAAATTCTGGGTGATCAATAAAAGGAATGGTAATGGGACTACCACTCGGAATATTTATGTTATAAATTATTCTTTCTAAATTTAATTATTGGGTATTGGATACCAGAATAATTAGTAAGATGAAAGACTACTTATAGTAATGTTTTATCTACAAACAGTAATGATGCAATGGTTGCAACATTGTTCGTAGAACACTTGTAAAGTGACTTTACTGATGAAGTAGAAAACATCATTTTGTTATAAGATAATGAAGGATATTAATTTCTTATTTGGAATAAGAAAAGTGCTTTATTTATTATGATTTACTTCATTGTGTTATCATATAAATAAATCTTATATCCTAAATCTTGAAGAACAAAATAATAAAGACTATAACATAAATAATTAAAATTCTTTATGCATTATTGTTTTGATCAAATAAATGAGAAATGCATATCTAAAATTCCATGGGACGGAGTTTTAAGTCATATGATTTGGAATCACATGATTTATGCAAATCTTATTTACTTGGATCAAGACATCTTTTACTATGATTGGTAAAAAGGATAATGTCTTAATTGACCTAATACATTTTGATGTGTATGGTGCATTAAGAAGAAATGCTAAAAGAGAATTTTGGTTATACTTGGTAAAACTATTCAAAAATTATGATTGGATCATGATGATGGATAATTAAACCGAAAATTTGACAGTCATCATTAAAGTTGTGAAATGGTTTCACAAATTAACTTCACTAAGAATATCATTCTAAATGATATGTCTGCGTGAAAGTATAAGAACCCTATTGGATATGGTTCATTAGATGATAAAGTCAAATTGATCTTCCATTATTAATTTTGGGGTTATGTATTTGAAACCGCTATGATTATACTAATCTGAATTCCAGCTTGAGAGGTTAAAAGATGAAAGAAAACTCGGTTTGCCTTTCGCAAAGATTTAAGATGGTGAGACCTTTTGGAAAGGAGTTGTCTGGGACACACTCACATTTAAATCTAATAAATATATTTTCATGGGATATCCTAAGGAAACTTGAGGATATAATTTTACTCATAAGAAACAAATGGTTTGTTGATTATGATGATACTTTTCTAGATAAATGGTTTATCTCTAAAAGAATCAATGGGAGTAAAATGTATCTCGAATGGTTCGAGACCTAGAAAATATATATTTTAACCTAAAATGGAAGTTGAACAAGTTTTCACAAGGAGTCGTGAAAAGTCCGTTCAAAAGATATACAAGTACTTGCGATACATGATAGGATACAATCTATTAGTAGAAATATTGGATATTTCGAAATAGAAAGTATTGAGGTAAAGTTCATTTAGAATGAAGTATTTACCACCTATCAAAGATGCAATATCAACTCCACATTTAGATTAATGGCTTGGAGTCATAAAATCTAAAAGGCAATTCATGTATAATAATCAAGTTTGGAACTTGATCATTCTAACCTAAGGTGTTAAAACCAAAGGAGATGAATGACTTTTCTTGGAGAAAAATGTTACATGGGTAGCAAGAAACTTATTAGAATTTTCATAGTCACATGTTAATATTTGGAATATCAAATTTGACAAAATGATGTCAAAACAAGCGTTCCTCAACGGGAACTCACTTAAGGATGTATTGGATACAACCTAAAGGTTTTGATAGTCAAGAAAATTCTAAAAGTTATGAAAGTTGCGAAGATTCATTGGATGGATTGAAGCAAGCTTTTGGGAGTTGGAATCTCCGTTTTGATAAGTCATAGAGCTTGGCTTGATCAAGAACGAAGATGAATCTTGTATATACAATAAGATTAGTGGGAGCATGGTGCTATTCCTTATCTAATATGTGGATGACATATTGCTCATTGAAAACAACATTCCTACACTTTAATCTGTAAAGATTTGGTTAAGAAAGTGTTTCGCAATGAAGAATATGGATGAAGCATAAGTCATTGGCATTAAGATCTATAGAGATAGATCAAGGAAGCTAAATGGTTTAAAGCCAATGTACATACATTGACAAAGTCATAAGAAGATTTCGCATGGAAAATTCTAAGAGAGGACATTTGTCAGTGTTACATGGAGTTTCTCTAAGCAAGACTCAATGTCCTAAAGACAAAAGATGAGCATAAGAAAAACGAATGAGATGCCATTTGCTTCGGCAATTGGATCCATGATGCCATGATAAGTACTGAGGCGGATATATCTAATGCTTGGAGCATGACGAGTAGATATTAATCCGATAACCGGTGAGAGTCATTGGATGGCTGTGAAACAATTCTTAAAGCACTTTAGAAGGACTGAAGAATTGTTTTGATCTATGAAGGGATGGAAGATGATCTCGTCGTAAATGGGTACGCGGATGCATGCTTCCAAACCGACAAAGATGATAAAAGATCGCAATTGAGTTTTATAAATAATAGTGAAGCTGTAAGTTGGAATGGTTCCAAGCAGAGTCACTAAATTCTACAACTAAATCTAAGTATATTGCTGCATTGGATGCTGCAAAGGAAGTCGTTTGGATTAAGAAGTTCATGGTGAACTTAAGATGGTTCCTAGTATTTCCAATCCAATAGACCATATTAATGATAATAGTGGTGCTATTAATCAAGCAATGGAACCAAGGGCACATCCTAAATCCAAACACATACTAAGGCATTTTCTTATCGTTCGAGAAATCGTTGATAAGGGAGACGTAAATATATGCAAAGTACCAAGTAATGATAACGTTACGGACACGCTAAACAATGGGACTTCTACAAGCTAAACATGATGGTCATGTTAGGTCCATGGGTATTGGATACCTAGGGAATTGGGCCTAGGGCAAGTGGGAGATTGTTGGTGTTGGTGCCCTAGGCACGTTTGTTGAACGTTGTAAGTTATCATGATAATAAAGAGATAATAGGATTATTATTATGGCTCGTGTTTGCTTATAATAATCTCCGTCCCTAGAGCTTGTTAAGCACTAGTATAAAGGCTAAATGATCATGGGATGATCATGTTAGATTTATGGGTACTTGTTTGGAACAAGGTACTGGACATGACCCGCGGTATGAGATTTATGTCATGGTCGATGTCATATATAAATCTCATATTAGTTATGTCATTTGAATCCTTAGACATGAAGTTATTATAGTCTTCCACTTGATGAACATTATGTTTGACATATTCAAACGCTGCCTTAACACGGTAGTTATAAAGGGTATGATTGGCATGATTGGATTCACGTAGGGAAGAATAATAAGCCAAATGGATTTGTCCCTCTTCGGAGAGATGTCAAGCTTGGGCCCCTCGAAGGAATGATGTTGGTGAAATGTTTGGCCAAACCCAAATGGATTGATTGGATCAATGTCATTTGGATTATCAACATATTCGGGATCGAGAAAAGTTTTGAACAAAACAAGTTGACTTGTTGACCATGACTTGTGTTCAAAGACATCGTGGACAAAGGGATTATGACATGTTCTAAAAGGAATGCGAACTTGTATCTAGTTACACTATTTGGGTAGGTATGACGGTTTGCTAGAACCTAATCATATCTTATGGGTTCATGTTTGAACTCATTGCCAACTTAGTGTAATCCTAGAGGGTCACACACGAATAGAACGAATCGTAAAGGACTAAATGGGAATTATGGAAGAATGTCATATTTTTGGCTCTGGCACGGTCGTGTGCCTTAAAATGGCACGGCCGTGCCATAAATCCAAACCAAGGCAAAACTTGTCGGCATGTTTGGCACGACCGTGCCAAGAATACAAGCACGACCGTGCCAAAATGGTCGATATGGGGGAATCATGCGGACCTGATGGCACGACCGTGCCAGATTATAGGGCACGACCGTGCCAGTCAAGTCGGCCAGTATTCTTTGTTGCCTAATTTGGTGACGGGATTTAGGTTTCCTAAGTCCTTAAGGGTTAAGGATTAGGACCTATAAAAGGATCCTTTCAGCAGCCATTAGACAGATGATTATGAGTGCCTCCATAAGGTTTTGAGAGGTTATTTTCTTGTTCTAAGATCCCAAAAGTGAAGAACAAGAATATTCATAATTCCATATAGTTCTTACAATTGTGAAAGCGTGTTTCATAATTTGGTCTAGCAACCAAGATCAAGTGTTCTTGATATTCGTTCGTGGTGTGGATACCGCTAGAGGGTGAAACTTATCATCTTCATAGTTCGTGATTCTTGCTTTGTTCGTGATCAAGATTTCAAGCCTCCATCGAATTCAAGGTTGCAAAATCAAAGGCATCAAGGGTTAGTATTCTAGTATTCATTGTGTTGTATTTGACTTAATCATATGAATGGATCTATGGGCTTTGGGTTTCATAAATTTTAAATGCTTAATTCCGCTGCGCATGTGACTACGAAACCCAACAGCCTCCCTATATCTCAAAGTGCTGCTAGGCTCAAAACCCTGTCCCAACAACTCGGCACGAAGCACATCAAACCAAGTGATGCCACGGTAAAGGGTGCCAAATAAATAGTCCAAGTAACTCTCGGGAAGGAAGACACTTCCCCGATGCAGAGGAGCGAAAGCCCAACGATTGCGGTCATCTCCCCAAGCCGACTGAAGCTCACTCGAGAAGTCAGGACCCATGTAAGCAACTGGACGAAGCATTCCATCCCTCGGAAAAGGAATTGTCTATTGGCGACCGAACTACCGCAGAACCCGCTCTGGCTGGTAAAACGAAGAATCTCTCAAACCGGGTACAACCACGTTGTAACGCCCCGCCCCGGAGCACCAGGTCGGAACGCTATTAGATTTGATGGACTGGCCTCACAAACCACCACGAGTCTTTTCAGCACGTTTTTGTCATCACTCACGTGCTCACTGAGAAACTTCCCAGTGGGTGACCCATCCCAGAATTGCTCCAAGTCAAGCACGCTTAACCTTGAAGTTCTTATGAGATGAGATTCCGAAAAGAAGATGCATCTTGGTGGTATAAGTAGTACCAATCAAATCATATCAAACGGATCTCGCACACACATTGGTGGGATGTCACACACGTGCTGAAAACCAAGAGTCCATTCCACAAAAGGACGAAGACCCCAAGAAGGAGGACACCACTCAATATCGACGGTCACCCTAGAGGCAAAGAATTTCTTCCAATCATCTTCAGATAAATCCCGGATCAACAACTTCCTCCTATGAACAGCAAAAGGAGACAAATCACCATCCGGAGAATAAATTCTGAAGTGTTCTCGGAGCTATATGGTCAAGAGCAAAGGGCTTCCCCGACACATCTCGCCCGTCCTATGTAACTCATCAAGGCCGTGCAACGTCTCCCCTACAATAAGACGGATTACACTAAATTGCTGCTCCTTAGCTTGCAAAATAATCTCAGCCAACTGCACGTCCGCAGTCCCGAAAGGTGTAACAAACAGTACTTCGCTGAAGAGACAAACGGCCATGGCATTTCTTTTGAAAGATTGAACCATCGGGTCCTCCGAGTGTAAACTGAAGAACATCGGCAACTCAGTTATGTCAATCACGGTACCATGCAACATCTTCCTCACGTCCTCAACGGGGAGATTCAGTAACCCAACCCAAGAGTCGATGGCACCACGGTGATATTTAGGGACGACAATCCGACCGGCCAAAGGCATGCCAAGGATGGCCCCGAAATCGTCAACAGTCGGCACCATTTCATTAGCTGAAAGGTTGAAGGTATGGCTGTCGCAATCCCAGAAAGCCGCGGCAGCTCTCAACAAATCCCAATCCGGCTTCAACGTCCGCAAGGTGAAAAGAATTCGGAACCCGAAATCTTTAATGAAGGCCTTCTTGGGATGGGTCTTGAAAGAATACACAAAAGTGCCCAAGTCCTTTTCATACACACTAACGACCTTGGCATCAAGGGCAAAAGAATTGGAAGCCATGGAAAATGTTGATCACAAGCGAAGTTAAGCAATAATATGATGTTCAAAAATGGCAGAAAGGAGCTGTGAGAATCAAGTGGTCGAACAGAAGATGATATTATAGCTGTTGGGGGCTCTTTTGGTCAGCAAATGTCAAGCCTGGAATTCCGCCTCCCAGACGCGCGCGCTACCCGCCAGCAGTCTGAAGTGCGCGCGCGTCCCAAGCCTACATAATAAGGCGCGCGCCTCCCAGGTCTAAATCGCTTCAAGAAAAGAGCCTTGTCAGAGATCTCCAGCCTAAATCAAGACACTGTCCCGATCCTCGGACACCCAGTTGGACACACCTTTTTCTGGTCCGCCCTTAAGGCATGTCAAAAATCGAAAGTAGGATAGAAACTCCCACTCAAAAGTAGGTTGTCCTCTTCAAAATTCCGAACTCCCTAAGTTCTGTCACGGGTGCCACACCCCCCTCAAGAGTCAATCTCAACATTTCATCCCCAGCAGGAACATCTTTCTGGTCGCGGTCAACTGTGCCCGTACCCCACAATTCAAAAAAGTCAAGTGTGACTCTAAATGGCACGAGACTTCAAAGAAATATTTCGTCAAACGGATTCACTAACGGATTCGTCAACAAGGGTTCACCAACGGACTCATCCAAGGGATTCACTAACGGATTCATCAAACGGATTCACTAACGGATTCGTCAACAAGGGTTCACCAACGGACTCATCCAAGGGATTCACTAACGGATTCATCAAACGGATTCACTAACGGATTCGCCAACAAGGGTTCACCAACGGACTCATCCAAGGGATTCACTAACGGATTCATCAAACGGATTCACTAACGGATTCGTCAACAAGGGTTCACCAACGGACTCATCCAAGGGATTCACTAACGGATTCGTCAACAAGGGTTCACCAACGGACTCATCCAAGGGATTCACTAACGGATTCATCAAACGGATTCACTAACGGATTCGTCAACGAGGGTTCACCAACGGACTCATCCAAGGGATTCACTAACGGATTCATCAAACGGATTCACTAACGGATTCGTCAACGAGGGTTCACCAACGGACTCATCCAAGGGATTCACTAACGGATTCATCAAACGGATTCACCAACGTATTCGTCAACAAGGGTTCACCAACGGACTCATCCAAGGGATTCACTAACGGATTCATCAAACAGATTCACTAACGGATTCGTCAACAAGGGTTCACCAACGGACTCATCCAAGGGATTCACTAACGGATTCGTCAACAAGGGTTCACCAACGGACTCATCCAAGGGATTCATCAAAAGGTTCACTAACGGCCTCATTCAAAACATTCAGCCGGCAGGTTCACCTAACGGATCATGCCACCCCCTCTATCAACAAAAGCCGCTCACACAGGGAGCGCACCACTATCTCTCGCAATTTCAAATTACTTCTTTCATCGAGTCTTTGCCTTTTCTTGGTGATGTCCTCGGCGGGTGTTTTTAACTTTCGTCGACGCGTTTTTCTTTACAATCCACGTCGCCGAGGGGCTCTGTAGACACCCTGCCTTAGACCGCTCAGCCCGATTGCACATTTGATCTTGTGTTTCTCCCCATTTTAAGTGTTTCTCGTTAGTTTCTGTCACTTCCATTAAGTTCCTGACTGACTTCGTTAAGTCTAGGGACTAAACTGAATGACAGGGCTGACTTTCTAGTCCATTCTGTCAAAATTGCCTTCTCTGAGTCGCGCGCCTCCGACAGGAGGATCCAGGCGCGCGCGCCTCCCGCCCCCAAAGCAGGAAGCGCGCGCCTCTGGGCGTCAGTTACAGATTTCTGGCCAGGATTCCCTCCCTTGCTCAATTTACAAGATTTTGCCCGGGAAGGATTTCTTGGTGACTGAGTTTTGGCACCAAAAACACCCCTCTTTCACCTATAAAAACCTCTCTTTACCTCCATTTTCAAGGATCGAAAACTAGACAAAAAATCACTTTCTAAAGGTTCTCCAAGGATCTCATCAAGCAACACTTGAAGTTCTTCAAATTGTAGGTAAAAGTACATCTTTTCCTTTCTTTTCTACTTCATCTCCTCTCTCTCTTTTACTTTAATCAAATGTGCAATCACCCAAATCATTTTGGGACATGACTCTAATGATCACCTCATCTCATTGAGGTTGGTTAAGGAGTTATCTTCTACATTCCAAATCCTATTTTAAACCCCCTTTTTATGACTTAAAAAAAGAAGAAAAAGAACATTTTCATTCATGTAGATTTTGATCAAGCAAGACCAACTTAAGTTGGGCGAGATGGGTGTTTCGGTACTTCCCATCTCGTAACCTAACCCCCGAACCTCAAAACAAAGAATCTCTGTTTTCGTAATCAAACTTAGGCTACAATCAATAGGTTTTTCTTATGTTCCTCAAAACATAGGTGGCGACTCTAAAAACAAGTTAGACATCCTAGGATAATTCACCGCTCTAGCCAAGCCGTGGTTTCCCGGGGTATCTACACATGTGCCTCATATGCCTCAGCGCGCGCATTCTCTATGCGCCTCTTGGCTTAACGCGCCTCAAAGTGTTTATTCAACACTCAGTGATTTATTAAAGATTCAAAGACTTGAAGAGAATTCAAATTACGCCAATGATCCAACGGTGGTTAAAAGATGCATATGCGCCTAATCTGTTGACACGTGTCCACAACGGTCACATTTATGTTGAGTGTCAAAATGGCCATAATATATGCATGCTCCAATCAACGAGCGACAGCACATCTTATCCACAAGGATCTCCAACGGCTAGTTTTTGGAAGTTCACTATAAATACCCCATAACTTCAACATTTTGAAGTTGCTGAGTTTTGCTAAGAATTTCAAGAATTTCTCTCTCAAAGCATTTATTGAAGATTTGAAGATTGCCTTTGTTTTTCAAGAATTCCTCAAGAACATCTTCATACCTTCATCCTTAGCCCAGATCTTCAAGCTATAACACTTTAGTTTCATTGTGCTCTAAATCATAAAGATATAAAGAGCCTTGATACTAAAATCACACACGCACCTCTTTAAGTTTGATCACTTAGATCCTTCTTTTAGAGATACACCGGTTATTGTTTTGGATTTGTTCATTCATAGAATATTAGATCTTGAGTTAGTGTAGAAGCTCAAAAGTTGTAATTTGTAACACTTACTCATTATATAAGATCTCCATTAGAAATCCAAGACTAACCATCTTGGTAGAGGACGTAGATCTTTCATTGATCGAACCTCTCCAAATAGCTTGTGTTATTATCTTGTCATTTACTTTCAAGCTATTATCTTCACTCACTATTTGCTTGTTTACTCATTGTAGATTGATTGATCTGAATTGTGTTGTGTTGTTAACTCATTTGCCTTAGTTTCTTATTTCACCCACTTTGAGCCAAAATACTTAGAGTGTGTGTGCGCCCCCTTTATCATACTTTGCGCCTATTTACATTACTAAATTCCGCTGTGCATTTCACTCACTCACTTAGGCGCATATCATAACGCTTACTTGATAAAGTGCGCATTTGCAATTGAGTTTATCAAGGGTACGAAAAGAATTTTAAAACAGCTATTCACCCCCCCCCCTCTAGCTATTTTTCATACCCTTGTTTCCCTTTGGGACCAACAATATAATTAAATAAAACATAAATTAATCCATCGGTTACCATCCCGATGATGCTTATTTAACGTCATTAGCTCGACGCCTTTCTTTTAATTGGAATGGGCATGTCATGATTTCGAGATGGCCTATTGTCCTTGACAATTCGCCATTGCATGTTCGCTGGAGTGATTGAGGTCCTATGGTCAATACACATGCGCCATCCATTTTTCTTTTTTAACGGGATTATCTCTCGGTTATCTTTGCATGCTCGCCATCCCGTTTTCTTTGTAGCTACCTCTTTTGACTTTTCAATTATGTCATCTCCATCTTCATCGTCATGTAGAAACCTTTTCCAGTCTACACTTTTATCACTAGCCCTTGATCCCTTTATTTCTTTGATATGTTTTTCATAAGTATTAAGATCATCTATATGATCCCTTTTGGAATCCACAGACTGAATGACATTTACTTCCTCATGATTTTATTTGTGGCAGACATTTTCGATTGTAGAGTTATTCTTACTAAATTCTTCTTTTTCGTTTCCGACGTTTAAAGTAAGACTACCCTTTTTCACATCTATGATTACTCCTGCGGTGGCAAGGAAAGGCCTCCCAAGAATGACTGGAATATCTTGATCTTCCTCAATCTCGAGGATCACAAAGTCGACAGGGATGATTAGGTTCCCTATACGACAGGGCATGTTTTCCATAATACCTATCAGGTATTGTATGGATCGGTCCGCCAATTGGAGAGATATGGTGGTGGGCTTGAGTTCCCCTACACCTAATCTCACACTTACCAAAAAAGGCATTATACTAACGCTAGCCCCTAAGTCAAGCATTGCGCTCTCCATATTGCACCTACCGATACTACAAGTGATTGAAAAAGTGCTGGGGTCTTTGAGTTTTGGGGGAAGTTTCTTTTGTAAAATCGCACTTACATCTTTCGCCAAAGTAAAGTTCTCAAATTCTTCTAAAGATTTTTTCTTAAAAATAATTTCCTTTAAAGGTTTTGCATAAGAAGGCATTTCTTTTACCTCATCGGAATAAGGAACCCTAATATTTAAAGACTTCAAAATTTTCAAAAACTCGGCATGTTGATCATTAACCCCTTTCTTGATTAATCTTTTAGGATAAGGAATCGGAAGATCAAAGTATCTATTAAAACCGGGGTATTTAATCTCGTTTTTAACCTCTTCATTAGTCTTAACTAACGGCGGGGTCAGACTATGGTTCTCTATTTCTTTGCCCTTCGAGATTATAGCGTTAGCGTGCTCATTAGGCATTTGGGGTTGACCGGGAAGACTCCCTTGTGGTTTATGCGATGTGCTGGCCTGTTAAGCTTGTTGATTTTCAAGCATTTTATTATGCGCGGCTAAGTTATCAAACCTAGCATTTAATTGCTTGAAACATTCCCTAAACTCATTATTGATCTTTTCTTGACTATTTTTACTTTCAACAACAAAGTCCATCAAAAGATCCAATTTAGATTTTGGGGGAGGGAAAGTATTGTTATTATTAAAATTCTTTTGTGCGAATCCCGGTGCTTGTGTAGAAGGTTGTGGGTTTAAAACGTTGTTGCTTCTGTAGGAAAAGTTGGGGTGATTTTTCCATTCAGGGTTGTATGTGTTTGAATATATACCACCTCTTTGTCCATTAGAGGCAACAAAATTGGCTTGCTCACTAGAAGTAGTGTCAAGCAATAATTCACAACTTTCAGAGTTATGTGAGTTTGACCCACATAACTCACAAAAAACGTTAATACTAGCCACGGGATTTACATTCAAAATTTCAATTTTTTTAAGAAGCATATCGACTTTAGATGAGAGAAGAGTAACAACATCTACGTTATACTTACCTGGAGTCCCTTGCGTTTGCTCTCTCTCATTTGACCACTGGTAGTGGTTTAGTGCAATGTTCTCGATCAGGTCATATGCTTCATCCACTCCTTTGCTCATCAATGAGCCTCCTGCGGCGGCATCGATGGTCTCTCTTGTTTTGAATGTGAGACCGTTGTAGAAGGTGTGAACAATTAACCACTTCTCTAGCCCGTGGTGTGGGCACATCCTTAGGAGTTCCTTGTACCTTTCCTAAGCATCATAGAGTGACTCATTACCGTTTTGACTAAAGTTGGTGATCTTAGTCCGGATTTGAGCGGTCTTGGATGGTGGGAAGAATCGCCCAAGGAAAGCCTCCTGAACTTGATCCCATGTTGTTAAAGAGTTGTGAGGAACCGTGTTCAGCCATTGTTTCGCCTTATCCCTCAAAGAGAAGGGGAAAAGGCGCATCCGTATCGCTTCAGGTGTGACACCTAGGATTCGGGTTGTGTCAAAAAACTCCAAGAAGGATTGGATGTGAAGGTGGGGATCTTCAAGTGCCGAGCCCCCAAACTGATTGTTCATTACCATATGTAGAAGTTGAGGCTTGATTTCAAAGTGGGCTGTATCGGCATTTGGGATAACAATCGGTGTCCTAGTCCCTGGGGTGCTCGGGTTAACAAATTCCCGAAGGGTTCTAGGTGGAGGTGTAGCGGGTTCTCCTTCTCCGTTCTGTGCCATTTCTTCTTCTAGGAATTCTCTAAATCTTCTTAACCTTTCGTGAAAGGTCCTTTCTGGTTCCGGATCAAACTCTTGGAGTAAAGTCCGGGTTCTTTTCATAAACTCTGAGAATACTTAAAGAAAATTTTCGAAGAAAAGAAATTCTTCGAAGGAGATGTTTAATAAAAAAAAATATAAAATATAAAAACAGAAAATACAAAAGCAAATTTTTTTATTTTTTATTTAAAAAAAAAAAAACCGTTGTCCCCGGCAGCAGCGCCAAAAACTTGTTAGGTTAAAATCCGCAAGTGCACGGGTCGATATAGTATAGATAAGTGCAAGTACGGGTCGATCCCACGGAGACAAGGTTATTTTATAAAATGATTGCTTTTATGTAAAAAAAAATAATAAATAGAAAATGATTGGGGGGAAAATATGTTTGTCACTTTACTTAGAAATAAATTGTAATGCTTTAGCTTTAAATAGAACACTCTTATTCTGATTGAATTCCCAGGATTGGGACTCGAACATTCACACGTTCATCTTTTAATCATGCTCTCTTAGAATTAAAGATTTCATTTTAAACAAGGGTGGTACGCTATGTTGTGTCAACTTCTCATATCCAAGGCTTAAAACACATGTATTTTAATACTAACACGGCCTTTCTCTCGATGGTTCCGTTCATTAGTAAAAACCCATTAAGTTCTTTTATAAAATATCCACGTACTTCCACTCAAGGAGCATCCCTAGGCCATTAATCTACTCTCGTGATTAATGAAACCCAGTCAATTCATATGGTTCCGTTAATCGAGATTCACCACTAGGTCCTTCTCTCGATTAACTGAGATTCATACAAAACATGGAGTTCATCATGGTTGTAGGCGTTTTGGTGCAATATGAATAGATTGTTTAAGATGAAGAGTAGAAGAGAGAGCATAAAATTAAAGTGATAAACTTGTGAAGTTGAGTTTCCAACCCCAAGGGAAAAGGGGCTCACAAGCCATTTGTATAAATTAAGAATAAGGAATAGAAATAAAAATAAGGGAAGAAATACTTATTCTTGATGATTCAAATGAAGAAAATTGACTCAAGAGAACCTCAGATTATTATTGCTCTTTAAACTCAGAAATTTGCTCAAGAATTATTTTATAACTTTCACAAATTCTGAGAATAATTGATGTTTGGAGTATAGATTTTTGCTATAGTAAGGTTACAATGATTTCTAGATATCTCAATCTGGTCTATATAATGTCTATATATAGTGCTAGAGGCTAAAAGTTGCATCACTTCCCGGATTGGTGCTTTATCCGAAAGGACTCCTCTGAACAGACATTCTGGCACGGTCGTGCTTTGAAAGTGGCACGGTCGTGCTGTTTGGATTGGCACGGTCGTGCTTTGAATGTGGCGCGGCCGTGCCGAAATTTGATTTAGGCGTTTTTTCTCGACATGGTTGGCGCGGGCGTGCTGATTTTGGGACACGGTCGTGCCAACTGAAAAATTCTGATTTTCTCCTTTTTCCCAATTTTCTCAATTCTTTAACTCCTTTTGTTCCATTCCACCATTTGACCCATATTTTAGCCCAAAAAGGTCCCTGCAAACCTGTTCTATCCATAAAACAACACAAAACACCAACAAGCATAAAATCCGCGAATACATAGATAAAAATAAATGAATTTAATTAAAATCTAACTAAACTAAGATGAAAATATAGCATTATAGAACCCTAAATGACTATAAAATAGCCATTTATCAGTACATTCAATCAACCATTGACGAGGACATTCAGAAGTCTACAAATCAACATCAAATTCAGAGTTTCTGTATCCAGGACTTTCAATGTAGAGCATTGGAAGAGGATAATGTCCAGTACGTTCGATCAACCATTGACGAGGACATTCAGAAGTCTACAAATCAGTATCAAATTCAGAGTTTCTGCATCCAGGACTTTCAATGAAGGAGCATTGGAAGAGGATAATGTCCAGTACGTTCAATCAACCATTGACGAGGACATTCAGAAGTCTACAAATCAACATCAAATTCAGATTTTTTGCATCCAGGACTTTCAATGAAGAATTGGAAGAGGATAATGTCCAGTATGTTCGATCAACCATTGACGAGGACATTCAGAAGTCTACATCTACATCAAAACCGTCCAGTACTTTCAATGAGGAATTGGAAGAGGACATGTTTAGTACTTTTGATCAGCCATTGAAAGAGAACATCCAGGGATCCAGTACTTTCAATCAACTATTGAAAGAGGATAATATCCAGTACTCTCAATGTAGGAGCATTGATTGAGGATATTCCCCAACAACTTCAACACAGTCTGCACCAGCAACACCGTCAACCGCGACACTCCATCAACAACAGAGGGCATATTCAGAATTGGGTCAAGGACATTGATTCCTCAGTATGTGGTACTCTCTAAACTCTAAACTTTACTTACCGCAATATTGCTTTCAAAATGATTTCCAAAATACCTAAAACCACTGTTTTTTCGTGTTTTCGGAGTTGAACTACGTTTGGTCTGATTTCCTTTCGGGGAATACGTAGGCAGCTTTTCAGCACGACCATACCCAAAGTTCTAAATGGTGTATTTTCTATCAACGACGTTACTTCTTCCATAAGTATCGTCGCCGAGGGGCTCTGTAGACACCCCATTTTGAACTCACATTTATGATTACACTACTCTCGTGTCTCGCCTTTGTGATTGGATGAAAACTCGTTAGTTTTATCATGTTTCATTAAGTTTCTAACTGACTCCGTTAGTCAGGGGCTAAACTGAACAACAGAACTATAGATAAGGGAAAAACAGTACTTCTGTACTGGATGTCTCGTACGAGACATTAGATGTCTCGTACGAGACATCTCCCCTGTTTGCGGGTTTAATCAGTTTCCTCCTCCGTTTCGATCTCTTTCTTGGCCAAATCTCTTCTAATCCGGGTGATATCAATTAGGAGACTTCCTGGAGGTTTCCTATTGATCTCCTTACCTAATTCAACCTCTCTACTTGCTCCCCAAGTCTCCTAAACCCATAAATACAAGGGTTCTCACCCTTGTATTCTCTAATCACCATTTAATCACTAATCACCTCCAAAACAACTCTCTAGTCGGTATCTCTCTCAAGAATCCCGTTTTTATTCCTTCCTCTCACCAAAACACCACCAAAAACCTTATTTTCAAGCCAAAGTCATCACCAAACTCTTGGATCATCAAGGCCTTAGTCAAGGCCATCAATTGGAATCTCAAGAACGCTTTAGGTAAACTCCTACGCTTTTAATCTCTACTTCTCATCTCCTTCTTTATTTTAGAGTAGTGTAATCCCATCAAAAGGATCAGCTATAGCCTCTCCAATCCATGGAGATGGTCTCGAAGCACATGATCCGACATTCCAATAATTAAGAAATTAATTATTGGCTTTATTTGCTTTAATTGTTTATTTACTATTTGATTAAAAACACCTAAGCAAGACCGATTCTAGATCAGGTGGATTGGGTGCTCCTTGACCTTCCCAATCCATAACTTAACACCCAAACTCAAGAATCTCACGGTCCGTGTTCCGTTCAACAACATGGTGGCGACTCTCAAATCAAAAAGGTAAAGCGGGCCTAATTTCAAAAGGAAACAAACAAAAAGTAATAATGAATTGTTTTAACAAAAACTGAAAATAACTCGGCAATCCTAATCCACTCGACGGCACCGGGCGAGCGCTCGGCTTGGACCACGCGGGCGCTCGCATGAAAACAGAAGCATCATCAGTTTTTGGACAAGGTAAGCGGGCGCTCGGCTTATAGCGGGCGGGCGCTTGGTCTGGCGTTTGGTCTGCTCACTTCACTTCCGACCTCGATCTCCTCCTACATCATGCTACTGGTTTGGGTATGGTTTCTAGGGATGCTAGGGCGAGATTCGTGTCTGCCTCCATGAAGAGACTTCCTGTTGCCGAGGGAGAAGCTATATGGGGGTGTTGGAAGCTCTTTCTTAGGTAAAGAATTCTAGTTGAAGTAATTTGGTGATCGAAGACCGGATATATATTCACGCTTGGTGGGTCAGTTGTCAGTTGGAAGGCTACATTGCAGGCGACAGTGACATTGTCTACAACAAGAGCAGAATACGTGGCATTGACAAAGTCCGCTATGGAAGGAATATGGTTGAAAGGATTGATCAGCGATCTTGGGATACATCAGGATCAGGTTATTATTTATTGTGATAGTTTGAGCGCGATTTTTTTGGCCAAGGATCAAGTTCATCATGAGAGGACCAAACACATTGATGTCAGATATCATTTCCTAAGGGATGAGAAACGGGTAAAGGTGAAGAAGGTAGGGACGGTGGACAACCCTGCAGATATGTTCACGAAACCCGTGACGGGGAGCAAGTTCCAACATTGTTTGGACTTGCTTAATGTTCGCAGCTATTAGATAGCAGAAGAGGCGAGGGGGAAGGAAAGATTTGTTATTTGGGAGATTCAAAGTCAAGGTGGAGATTTGTTAAGTTTAATGCCTTTGAAATTCGGGACGCCTAATTTAGTGGATTAAATTATCAAGTTCGTAATTCCGAGACAGAAGGAGTATAATGAGACGGAGTATTATTAGGCTAAGGCCTTGCGCCTTAGCCATAAAAACAGAAAGTTTTAGGCGCATGGACAAGTTTGACCAAAGTAGGTATTTTTGGTTTTCTCTGTCAGCCTTTGTACGCATGGCAAGGACTAAGAAAGGAATTGAGATTCCTTATTAATTGGTCAACCAGTATTAGGAATAGGAATCCTAGTTAGAATTAATTAGGACTTAAGGCTGATATATATACGTGTTATTGTAAGTACCCCGATCCGAACCATTGGGCTTAAAATGATTAAATTGAGGAGTTAAGGGGTAATTTGGAAATTAATTGGGTCATTATAATGATCAAAGGGTGGTTTGGGCATTAAATGAATTATTCTGGAAAAGGGAGGGGCCTTTTGGTAATAAAATTGGGCCAAGGACCTCAGTTTTATCCCCACAAAGCCCATAAAGGACTTTGTAGGAATTTCCAGAAAAGGCCAAGGAACAAGGAGGCGGGCGCACATTCAATGTACGCCTTCTCAAAGCGCACACACGACAGCCAGCTGCCACGCGTCCCTCGCCCAGCCGCCACCTCCACTCGCCTTGTCCCCGCGTGGACCTCACGCGCCCAACAGCCGCCCCACCTGGCGCGCTGTTATTGGTCCTTCACCCGGCTTTTGTCTCCCTCCGGTCACAGCCCCAAGTGCAGCCATTTGATTGGTTTGTCACCCTTGGTTGGTCACCCACATGGTCCTCCTCTAGAAGACTTAATTCCCAGCCAAAATGCCCCATTTTGTGCCCCAAAAATGATCCAATATCAACCCAATTTGTGACCATTTTATGAGTATAAATGACCCATTTTATGATCCAATCTTGACCCATTTTTATGCTTAGCCCCTAAGCAAGTCACAAGACAATAGTTAAGGGATTAAAGTGAAAATATCCCCCTTTTTCTTGGTGCCCAAGTCCATAGTTGAGGGACCAAAATATTACCCCAAATTGCAAACAAGTCCCTAAGTCCCACTATAAATAGAGGCCTCCTCTACCCATTTAAGGGGGGGATTCTTGGAGCAAAGTTACTATGCCAAAATTACCTCTCATCCAAAATTGAGTGATTAGGGAGAGGTTATGGCTTACCTTAGATGATGGTGAATAACTACCAAGTGTAGTATCCCTCTCATCTTTGGTCTCATTGAGTGATTAGTGTAAATTGGTGAACAAACCATGGTTGAGTGAAAATCTTGGAGTCCATGATCTCCAAGTAGGAAAAGGAAAGAAGCAAACTTGGGTCAATCAATTAATGATTTACCCCAATCTTGCTTAAAATCAAATCTTTACTTTGTTGAAATCTTCTTCTTCATCTCATTCTATTTTCCTCTTTTTTTGGGATATGATCTTTGATCATTTGGCTTAAAAATGTAGCCTTTATATGATTGGGATCCAAATGCTCCCTTGATCCCAATGGTCTCATCTTACACTTTATGGTGTATTAAAAATGATGAACCAAGTGGAGAGGAGCATTTGTTAAATTAATGTCATTTACTTAATGTCTTTTATTAACTTGGAACCAAGCCTTGAGATCCATGGTGCCCTTCATGTTTTATGCATGAGTGTGGGTTTTAAACCAAAGGATTAATCTAAGACTTGTTATGTTTTTGTGCAATTTTACATTAATGTCATTCAATATTGCAAGTCTTGTCCATTCAAGCACTTTAATTTATGTCAAGTCTTGTCCATTCAAGCACTTTAATTTATGTCAAGTCTTTCCCTTGTCAAGCACCTCATATTTATGTCATTTTTAATGTTCAAAGTCTTTATTTCAAGTCTTTTCTTGATTATCTCCCTTGGGTAATAAAGCCCCAATTTTTATCCACCCAAGTGATGATTAGCCTAAGAAAATTCTTTATTGTCAAAACTTGTAAATGATTACCTTGCTTGGGTGATAAAGCTCTCATCTTTATTCATCCAAGCCATGGTTTGATCCAAGAAAAGATGCATATTTTCAATTCTTTCAAATTAACCTTTCTTGGATGATAAAATTGCAATCTTTAATCTTCTAAGACATGGTTTTGTCCCAAGAAAATGTTTGTTTCATAGGCTTTATTATTTGTGCAAAACTCATTTTCTAAAACAAGATGATTTCTCCCATTTTTAAAATACACATACACATTTGCAGATTTTGGTCAACAAACATTAGGGAGACTTGGTTTTCCGAGGCACTTTGGGTGAACTTCGTATAAGTTCTTCCCAAAGTGTAACGTGACCTCCGAACTCATCATCTCTAAACATTTTCATTAAATTGGGTTTAAAATTAATTTAATTTGGCGACTCCGTTTTGTGTATGAAGCTAACCGTGTTTGGTATTTCGCCTTTGAAACTTGTTGTTTTGGGGCGGGATCCTTACAGTGGCGACTCTGCTGGACTGTAAGGATCCCGTCCCTCAGGGGCGAAAACAGGCGAGTTTCGCACGAGGAAGAAATGCCAAACACGGGTAACTTTCCTAACGAAAAAGAAACGGAGTCGCCACATTTGTTAATTTTAAACCAAACAAATGAAAATGGTTAGAGAAGGTGAGTTCGGAGGTCATGTTACACTTTGGGAAGAACATATTTGCGGTTCACCCAAAATGCCTCGGAAAGAACCGAGTCTCCCTTGTTAGTTTGAAAATGTGCATGTGTGTATGTGTATTTAACGGAAAAGTTTCTGTTATTGGTTTTGTTTGGAAAAACTTAACTGAAAGGGTCTGTTTATTAAGAAAATAGGGATCAGATGGCAAAACAGACATTTTGCCCCCAGTTCCCAACATAGCCGTACGGATGTACAGGCCGTTTCCTGGGATTTTACAGTTCAGTCAAGAACAGTCCAGTTTCAGAGCAGAAACAGAACATTCTGTTGAAACTGGACAGAACTGTTTTGATTCCAGTTTGTTTAAAACACTTTATAAGTTTTTATACAACATTCCTATGCCAAATGATCATCACTTAGTCCCCAAAACAAGTATTTGGGTGTGATCATGAGCAATCCTTGGAGAAATTTGAGTAAAGTTGATGAACATGCCCTTTGGGCCAAAATTGACCATTTGGTGATTAAAGATTGAACCTTTATCCCCAAGATGGCATTTTTATGACTTATTAACCTTTAAAGAGTCAAAATAACATATAAAGATTGAATCTTTATAACCCCAAAGGGGACTTTAGAGCTAGATCAATGTTGGATGATAAAGATGGAAGCTTTATCATCCAAATGATCATTATTTCCAACAAAAACATCATTCCAACTAGACAAGAATGTAAATAACAATCAACAAGCCATGATCATCTAGGTTTGAACCTCTTCCACACAAGGCATGGAGGGCACCTTGGATCATCTCATGGCTTGGACAAGAGAAATATATAGAATAATATATTTATATTTGCTTGAATGGACAAGTTTTGCATAAATGTAAAGTTGCTTGAATAGACAAGTCTTGCAAGTAATGTAAAAGTGCTTGAATGGACAAGTCTTGCAAGTAATATAAAGATTAACATAACTTAAACAAAGATTAAAGATAAAATATAGTTATAGATGAAGAGAAGGGAGGGGGAGAAGGTGGCTTTACCTATTTTGGTTTAGCCAATCTTCCTTTCTCTCTTTCACTATTTGTTTCACTCCTCTCACACTACTGCAGTGATTTTGACAGAGTAATCCTTCTTATATTGTTTCTCCCCCCTGAAATGATCAGTATGGGGTTCAATTTATAGAGGCTGAGGGTGCCCAAAGTAGCCGTACGGCTAGGGACCTCATGTGCCCAAACCATCCGTACGACTCGACTTGGCGAGCTTCTGGATTTTTCCAAGTTTTAATTCCAGTTCAGTCCTGGAATATCAGTTTTATCTTAGTGAGGTCCTGGCCCATTGGTTTATCCCAAGAATTCCTCTAAAGTAGGTCGATTTCAGATTGGTGTACTTACAATTACATACTCCCTCTGTCCTAAATTAATTCATCTAGTCAGTAGCTCAGTTTGCTCAGTTTACACAGAATAGAGAGATCAATAATTCTAGATCTAGGGTTTGTACAGTCAGGAATTTTGTGATCAAAATTCGTGCAAAGTAGATTAGTGTGATCTTGTGTAATTGTTTCTCCAGTGATAATAATATTCTCTCCTCTCCCCGTGGACGTAGCCAAGTTGGTGAACCACGTAAATCTGTGTTCTTGTGATTGCTTTAATTTCTCATCAAGTTTCGTTCAATAACTAACACATGAAATGGGTTTCGTTGAGAGAGTAAAAAGTTTGCCCCCTATGGGCGGAGCGGGACAAGCCCATTTCCTCTCTAATGAAACCCGTCTCATGTATGAGACCGTCTCACACAATACGTTCACTCAAGTACTTATTGGTAGTTCTTAGAAAAACACTTACAATTACTCGCGAAGAAACAATTAGTGTAAGTGAAGAAAAATGAAGGAATTCATAGTATGATTGATGAACATTGAGCATTCAATACTGAGATTGTGTGTAAAAGAATAAATGATTATAAATAAATAGAGTTTCCCAACCCTAGTTAATCAAGGCATGACAAACCCTCAAATAGTAGGGATTGCCAAAACCACATCACATAATTTCTAGCTACTTAATTAGTGAGAATGTTGAGAAGCAAAACCCTAGTTTTGATCAACCTCCTCAAAATACACTCCAACTCAACTTCAAGTTCTTCCATTGCAATCTCAACCGCCTCCAATCTCTCGTTCGCACTTTGAATTTTCTTAGCATCACATTTCTCCCACGGGCTTAAGCTATTTACGCGCATCAACTTGCACTGAAAAACCCTCCTACTCTTCATTTGGCTAGAAGAATTAGGGCTAGGCATGGCCATGAGCAACATTAGTGACTCCAACATAGACATGGTTGTTTCTCGCACTTCCTTTAGAACACTAACCACAACAAGAAGGTTATGATCAATAGGCGTCGACACATCATTTGCAATACTAGGAGTACTCTTCATTCTTTTAAACGAGTTAACTCGCTTCATCATTTGTTTCTTCAAATTCTTTCTATCGAGATAATAAGCCCCGAATTTGTTTTCTAGAGGTGATTTCTCCCCTACATTACTTGCTTTGCGAAACGTGGATTGGAGTTGTTGGATGTGATCTTTGACAAGCGAAAGAACATCCTTAGTGTTCCCACACGCTTCTAACATCCTCAGAGACGCTTCAGAAACCTCATGAATGAGTTTCTTTGATTCTTGTTGGTGGCGGAGAAGAATCTTCTTGGTCATTGGAGAGTGAAGCAAGTCGTTGGCCGAGTTGTGCAAGTCTTTGAGAGCAACGAAATCCGGGCTTGTCGACATATTTGAAGGAAAGACTAGAGAAGTGTAATGCCTTAGCTGAAATTTATGGATGGATTAGAGTTTAGAGCTAGGCAATGTAGGTCAACAAAGACCTATACATTTCTCTATTTATAAGGAGATTGTTAAGCTTAGCATATGAAAGTTGTCCAATGCATAAAATATAAAACTGGATTAGATCTGTGAGATTTGAAGGAAAAAGGTTGGAAGTATCCTTTTCTTTGTACGGTTTAGGTACAATTGGAAACAGCTAAAGGGAGCAAAATAAGTCTAAAGGAACCTTCACACAGACAACCAGAAAGAGAGAAAAGAGTGATCGGTAGTGCCCTCAGACTGTAATGCAGTTTAATTTGTATATAATATATATAATTTATACTTTATAATAATATGAATTACTAGTACATTTTACGATGTTATGCATTACATTTTTATTAGTGTTAAATTATATTTATTATAAATAAGTTACATCTTTTATAATAAAATTTATTAAATTATACTGTCTAACTGCACATGCCTAAGTAAGATTATGGTGTTGGGTGAGAAAGAGGCTGAAAAATGATGAATTATAAAAGCACATACATGCACGAGAGAGGGAGAGTGAGTGATGGACAGGCTGTGGAGAAATTATGTTGTTGCCATCAACAAGACAATATGTTGCAAAGTCTTAACTACATAATTGAGAATTAAGATTAATTTATTGATAATTAGGTCAAAAGCTGCAACTGTGCATGGTTTTTGTTTTGTTCTGGCAATTTCCATTTATTTTATACTCCTCCGTCTCATATATATGTCCACCTTCTCATTTGCATAGAGATTAAGAAGTTGTGGAAGTGATGTAAGTGTTGTGAGTATAAAAAGTAAAGTAGGAGAGAGAATAAGTGGGAGGAATTGTACAATAATTGGTGTTGTGAGTATAAAAGTAAAGTATGAGAGAGAATGAGTGTGAGGAATAATAAATATTCTCTGCCATTTTAGGAAGTAGACGTACATATACTCTGGGACAGACTAAAAACGAAAGTTAGACAGAGTAACTCGGAGACAGAAGGAGTAATAATTACTCAATCAATTTGTTAATATATATAATATATAAAGACTAAAACTTCCGTGCGGATGGTGATACCCGTCTCATCCATGAGACGGGTCGGTTTTTGACCCACCCGCCCGACCCACTGAACCGGCTCCAGGACCCAGGGGTCGACCGTGCCACGTGGCAGCCTCTCATAGGCCCAAAAAAAAATTGGTTTTTTTTTTTTTTTATATTTTTTGGTTTTTTTCGGTTTGTCAAAAGTAATAGTTACTATAACTTAATGTAATGACTGTATTCATATAAAGTAACAGTTTGTATACATAAAAGTAATACATATATACAGAAAAGTAACAGTGTTTTTTTCTATGTTTTCTTCGTTTGCCAAAAGTAATACTTATTACAACTAAAATGTAACGAACGTGTTACTTATATGTAATAATGTTTATACATAATTGTAACACATATGTATAGAAAAAGTAATAATTCAACCATTTACATTTTTAGAGCTAAAAACACTTGATTAGTGTTACATGTAAAAGTATTACATTATCTATAGAAATATGTTATAATTTCTTTTATTAAAGTGTTACATTTACTTGTACAAACAATTACATTCATATATGAGTTGTTACTTTTCAAATGTTACTTTCTTTCAAAAAATTAAATCAAAATACACAATATTTTACATTTTTGCAAAAGCATTATTACATTTCAGTATAAATGATAATTACATTTAGATATTGTTTGGGTTACATGTAATTATAGTTAGTATTACATTTGAAAAAATGGGTAAAACGAACTATTGTTTTTGTAAAACATGTGTTACGTTTACTTATGAACAATGTTACTTTATATGTATACGGGTCTCATTATCTATTTTAATTGATAAAGAAACTAAAAATCTTGGTCTCAGACAACTAAAAAAAAAACTTTATTTTAAGACAGAGTACGGTGTTAATTAAACGGGTTGGAAGAAGTACTCCATCCGTCTCACCTCACTTGAGACTTAAGATGTGGGCAATAACTAAGGAAAAAGAATAAAGTGAAAAAATTGGGTTAATTTCAGTGTCCACCCCTGAGGTTTGGATTAGTTTCACTGCCCCCTTGTAGTTTAGATTCATCGCAGTGACCACCCTTTTGTCAATCAATTGACTATTTTACCCTTACTTTATTATATACTTCTCCTAATTAATTTAAATCACTACATAATCTCATATTATAAAAAAATTAACTTAATTGCCATGCTTAAATTTATTCTCCATTTCCAATAAATATCACTCTTATTAATAAATGATTTCTATGAATTATACTTTTGTTTATTCATTTTTTAATCAAATTAAATATAGAGAAGCATGCACATATGAATATTGTTAAACTTGATAATTATAAAGACATAAAAAAATAAAAACTAAATATTTTAAAGCTTACATATTTACTTATATGAGTTGAAGATAACATGTTATGGATTTTAAAACTGAGAGATAGAAAAATATGCAATCTAAATCGTTAGATACTCATCAAATGTGGGTATGGTAAAAACTTATTCAAAATCAATATAAAAGATATGCATGCTTATATATTTTTATTTTCTATGTTTATTTTCTTGATTTTATCTTATATTGGAAAATGAATTTAATACAACATTTATGTTTAAAGATATACTCCCTCCGTCCCATTTGAAACTTCACATTTTACCCAAATGGGTGTCCCATTGAAAGCTTCATCATTTCCTAAATTGGTAACAAATGTAGGCCCCACTTGTCATACCCACCCACATCTTCCTCTCACATACTTAAATTATGGGGTCCACTTGTAATACCCACTAACTTTCCCATCTCATATATTTAAATTGTAGACCCCACTTGTCATACCCAATAACTTTTTCTCTCTCACAACCCTTCTTACACTCATCACTTTTCTTAAATTTTGTGCCATCACCAATATGGCGAAGCTTCAAATGGGACGGATGGAGTATTTTTTTGGTATTCTGTGAAATTTTGTAATTTGAAATTTAGTTAAATCAATACAAATTCTCAAATAATACCAAAAAATATATTTTTAAACATAAGTGTTGTCTTTAAATTTTTCCACCATTCAAGTCTTTTTAATTATCAATATAAAAATATGCATGCTTCTCTATATTTATTTTGAATCAAAAGATGAATAAACAAAAGTATAATTCATTTACATTTATTTATACATAGAAATATTTATTGAAATGGAAATTTTAAATACAACCTGTGTTAAAAAAAATTATGTGAGATTTTTTAGTGATTTAAATGTAGTTAATGATAGATATTTAATCAATTAAGGGTAAAATAGTCAATTGATTGATAAAAGGGCGGTTAGTGAGATGAATCTAAACTTCAAGGGGGGCAGTAAGACTTGTTTAAGCCTCAGGGGTGGGCACTGAAATTAACCCAAAGAAAATGTGTGGTAGAAAATGAAGAGAGAGAATGAGTAGGGTAAATAGTAATGTTGGTTGAATAAATTGAGCGGTGAAAAATGAAAGAGAAAATGACTGGTGTGGTAGTTTGAATATAAAATAATAAAAATAATGCTATTTTTGGGAGTCTCAAATGAATGAGACTGATCAAAATAAAAATAAGTGTCAGGTGAGGTTTGACGGAAGGAGTACTCCTTCCGTCCCACTCAAATTAGGACAAAATTCTATTTTAGGTGTCTCATTCGAATTAGGACAACCCAAAAATAGAAATGTTTTATTTAATGGAACCCACATTCACACTCGCAACAACTTTCCATTCATTATTCTCTACCCACTTTCTCTCTCCTATTTCACTTTTCATACTTACAACACCTACTTCACTAACACTTTTTCCTTAATCCACGTGCTCAACACAAAAATCCTAATTCGGGTGGGACGGAGGGAGTACGTTGCAAGGAACAACTGGGCTTTCAACTTGCAAGGGGAAAGTACACCCAAAGGACAAACGGCCCATTCTACTTGTAGGCTGGACCACTTAGCCCGCCGGCCATTTCTGTACGGTTTTATCCTATAGCCAAATTGTCATTTCCATTTACGTGGACTAGGATTAACCAGTGCTACGCACGGTTGTTTTTTTTTTTAGTTGGTTTTGGAAAAATTAGTTGCTCTATAAGTTATAAAAAATTTACTTTTTAACTATTTAACCTTAAGCCTTAAACCCTAAAGGGCCTAAACCTTAAACCCTAAACTTTAACCCCTATAAAAACATGATTTTTTATAACTTATGGAGAAATTAGTTTCCCCCAAAATTTTCTCATTTTTTTTGTGCGTGGATATTTATAATTACATTATATAATTATTAAATATTTTAAATAAATATAAATAAATTTAAAGATATATATAAATCTACTTGTGATTTTTTAATAACAGTGGAAATAGTTTTAGTCACTATAGTATAAAATAGATATTAAGATTGGTTAATAGTATTGGTTAAGAATAACTTTATAAATTTTTAAAAATTTACTTCGCTTGTCCCATAATGATGTCAATTTTTACTCTTGATCGATTGAGAAAATAATGTTTTAATTACAGTTAACATTATAGAAAGACAAAAACTCTTGTGCGGAATGCACTACCCGTCTCATCCATGAGACAGGTTTTTTTGACCCGCCCGACCTGGACCATTGAACCGGCTTCAGGACCCAGGGGACGACCCTGCCACGTGGCAGCCTATAATAGGCCCAAAAATTCTTTATTTTTTTTGCTTTTTTTTTTTAATTTATATATATATATATATATATATATTTTCGGTTTGTCAAAAGTAATAGTTACTATAACTTAATGTAATGACTGTATACATATAAAGTAACAGTTTGTATACATAAAAGTAATACATATATACAGAAAAGTAACAGTGTTTTTTCTATGTTTTCTTCGTTTGCCAAAAGTAATACTTATTACAACTAAAATGTAACGAACGTTTTACTTATATGTAATAATGTTTATACATAATTGTAACACATATGGATAGAAAAAGTAATAATTCAACCATTTACATTTTTAGAGCTAAAAACACTTGATTAGTCTTACATGTAAAAGTATTACATTATCTATAGAAATATGTTATAATTTCTTTTATTACATTCATATATATGAGTTTGTTACTTTTTAAATGTTACTTTATTTCAAAAAATTAAATCAAAATACACAATATTTTACATTTTTGCAAAAGCATTATTACATTTCAGTATAAATGATAATTACATTTAGATATTGTTTGGGTTACATGTAATTATAGTTAGTATTACATTTGAAAAAATGGGTAAAACGAGCTTTTGTTTTTGTAAAACAGGTATTACGTTTACTTATGAACAATGTTACTTTATATGTATATAGTCATTACATTAAGTTATGGTAACTATTACTTTTGGTGAACGACGGAAAAGCCAAAAAAATAATATAAAAACTCAAAAAAAAAATTATTTTTTTTGGACCTATGGGAGGCTGCCACGTGGCGGGTCATGCCCCATGGGTCATGGGGCGACCCGTCTCATACATGAGACGGATCCCCTTGTTCTCATGGGAGACCACCTCTTATAGAAATTATGAGCCTAAATAGTAAATTAAAAGATAATGGTTACCTAAGTAGTACTCCCTCCATCCCAGAGTAAGAGTGCTACCTCTCAAATGCACGGAGAATAAGAAATGGTGGAAGTAATTTAAGTGTTGTGAGTGTAAAAGTAAAGTAGAAAATAGTAAATTGATTGGTGTTGTGTGTATAAAAAAAAATTTTCAAAAATACTAATAATAGTAAGTTACTTTATATAGTAACCATTACACTTAACTAATATTACTACTAGTAATAATTATGTTATATAATTAACTATTACAATTAACTAATACTATTAATAGTATTAGTTATCTTATATAATAACTTTTACATTTATCTAATATTATTAATAGTAATAGTTATCTTATATTGTTAACTATTATATTTAACTAAAACTATTAATAGTAATAGTTACCCTTTATAGTAACTATTATACTTTACTTATACTATTAATAGTAATAATTATCTTATATATAGTTAACTATTATAATAAACTAATACTATTAATAGTAATAGTTAACTAATATAGTAACTATTACAATTAATTAATACTATTAGCTAATAAGAGAAAAATGAAAAGTCACCTAATTAAAATGCTATGGATGATGTGGCACCACCAAAAGCAAGAGTTACCCAAAACTTGTTCACATCGCACCACCTAAAGACTCTACCTTGACTTCTAATATATATAGATGATGGATAAAATTCCAAGTAATAAATACCTAGCAAACGCACTAGTTACCGTAGTAGTAACGCGCGAAAGCGAGAGTCGATCCCACAGAGACTTGTTGGACAAACGAGTGAATTTAATTAGTGCAAAAGAGTAACCAAAGGGGTTTTTTAATTTGATTTATTTTATTAACTAAAGACTGAAATTAAATACTAAATTAACAAGCAATGATCAACTAGTAACGATGTAAACAGATTAACAAGATTCACGGGTTGGATTTCACACTATCATCCTTCTATGTTATTTTAAAATAAAGTTATTGATTCATTCCAGGGTTCGTTCACTTCTTGAAAAGATTGGGACGGTGAGGCGGCCGGATTGCAATCTTTTTCTCTCTATCTAATCACACTTCGCAAATCAAGTCCATGTAATTATTTAAAAAGTTATTAAGTTCTATAGAACATATGAACCTACACCCACTTGATTTCTATCACGACATCAAATAAATATATTACTCAAAGCATTGGTCGACGCTTTAATCCCCAAATCAATGGCGGAGTTAAAACCCTAAATTGTTAAAAAGGCCAATAATGACTAGTTCAATTATTGAAACCCTAAAAACTTGATTAAAATACTTTGAACAACTAGAATGAAATCAATATGAATAAAAACATTTATAACATAGAATTAGATTGTGTTTTACATCCAACCCATGAATTAAGAACTTAGCTACTCATACTCAACATAATGAACACAAATAATAAAACTAAAAACATAAAACCTGGATCTTGAATGATGAAAAGAAAATACTTCGTCTGCGTTTCACGTTCTCCAAAAACCCAGAGAAAAAATAAAGCATAAGAATAATCTTAATGGCTTCTACTGTGTTCCTTTTATACTAGGGTAGGATATCTCAAAATAAGGAAAGGAAAAATAAATCCTAAACCAAGGAGGACAATTCAAAAATCTGCATCGGAGGAGGGGGCGCGCGCACCAATTCTGAGAGGGCGTGCGCACTCTATTCAATTGCACAAATCCGAGTTTCTGATCCCCGGGGGCGCGCGCACTCGTATGGATGGGATGTGCGCACCCTTTTTGTGACTTGATAAAATGAACCTTCTGATCACTGCGGGCGCGCGCTCCTAAATATGAAGGCCGTGCACACCCTTTGATTTTCCTCAGAGGTCTTCTTTTTCTTCCTTAATTCCTGTATAGTCCTCCGCCTGGGTTTCTCCGAAATTCCCCTCAGGTCCTTGCACACAAAAAGTTTGAGTTGCTTATCAGCTGAGATGTAACACTCTGTTCTAATAAAGGTAACAGTTTCATATTCAAAAAGAAACACTTTTTACAGTCAAATGTAACAGCAATTTTACAAAAAAAATGGGTTTGCATTTCAAATGTTACTTTCTCAATTAAAATTTGTCACATTTCATATATAATGTTACATTTAAGAATATAAACTGGAGAAAATTTGGGGGGAAACTAGTTCCTCCATAAGTTATAAAAAGTCTTGTTTTTTATAGGGTTTAAGGTTTAGGGTTTGGGGTTTCAGGTTTAGGTTTTAGGGTTTCAGGTTTAGAGTTTAAGGGTAAAAAAAAGGACTTTTTATAACTTATGGAGGAACTAGTTTCTCCCAAAACACACTCTATAAACTTTTACCATTGATAAAAAAAATGTTACATTCATTTTTTATAAAATGTAACATTAGTTTAGTTGTCAATCCTATGTTAATTTTCGGAGAAAAAAGTGTTACATTTGAAGAAAAAAAAGTGTTACATTCCTTTATAAAAAGTGTTACATTAATTTAGTTGTCAATCTTTTATGTTATCTTTAATCTATTGCAGCAAAATTATGGTACATTTTTTTTTTAAAAAAAGTGTTACATTTGAAAGAAAAAAGTGTTACATTTCGTTATAACAAGTGTTACTTTTCTTCAGAGGAAAAAAAGTTTTGGTTGACAAAATAAAAAAAAATCGAAAAAAATCGAAAACAAAAAATATAGGCTGACCTGGCACCGCCGCACAGTGTGCGACGGTTGCACAGGAGTAGGGATGGCAATTTGACTGAATCCGATCCGTACCGAAGGCGACCCGATTCGAAAAAAATAGGGTTTGGTTTGCAATTTTTAAAACCCGAGCGGGTTCGGATCGGATTCGGATCATGCTGACGATCCTGTAATAACCCGACCTTTTGTTTTAATTGTGTGGACTTCTTTAATTAAAATAAGTCCGTTGGGTTGAGTTAGTAGGCCCAAGTCTTTATTAATATTAACTAGTTAAAATCCTAGCCCAATTAGGATTCATTAAGTTTAGGGATATAAATTAAAAACCCTACCCAAGAGAAAGAAAGAACGGGAGTCAGAGAGGGCGGCGCTAGGGAAGAACCGCAGGGGGAAAGAGAGAGAGCCGGAGGAGGAGAAGAAAAGAGAGAAGGGAACGTGTTCAAAAAGGTAATCCTAGAACCCTAAAGCCTTTCTCTTCATTATTGTAATTCAAACTATTGGAGTAAGAAACCCTAAGATAGTAATTGATCAACTAGGGTTTTGGTCGATTAGGGTTAAGAACGAAGGAGGTGCGGATGCGGGCTGTGTGTGTGCTTACGTTCGATGTGCAGTGTGTGTGTTGTGCCCCGGTGTGGTGTGTGGTTCCTGGTGTGTGCGTGTGTGTGCTGCCTGGTGTGTGTGTGTGATGGCAGTAGCTGCCATGTGTGTGTGTGAAGGTTGTTACAGAGTGTGGGTACGAGTAAATGTGTGTGTACTGGGAAAGTAGATTTAGTATGAGTAAATTGCATAGTTGAACTAGAATGTGGAATTGAAATAGTAAAATCTTAAATATAAATTAATGAAACCCTAAAGGTATTTTAGGTATAAGTTTAATGAGTAGTATAAAACCTATAATGGATATCACTCTTATTAAGGAGTTTAAGAGTACAACTCGTAGGTTAAAGTAAAGTATTTTGGGGACGGAAGTAGAAAGTATTACTATTGTCTAATATAGTCATTTCGCGTGATTGTAGATACGTACGCGTGGGGTGACAGGAAGATTTAACGCAAGCCGAGGTAAGGAATTACGCTCTTAATAGTGTTTGATTTCAATCCTTTGTTTAGGATTCCCAATCTCTGTTTTGTTAAAGTAAACTATCTATGTGGCTAGATAGTATTTTAAAAACTATTTCGTTCTGTGAATGTTACAGTCCTTTGTTATCCGCCCTATTGATATTGTTGTTGTTCAATGGGGTTATCATGTGTATGATTCGTATTGTGATTTTGGTGTCTAAAGTGAAATGTACACCTCCTTTTACAAAGTGATCAAGTAAAGTTTTGTAAAGTTAAGCTTTGTGTTATAAAGTTCTTTGAAAAATGAAGTTTTTAATAAGTAAAGTGACTTACAGTTATCCATAATCCCGAAACGGATAAGTGGACCCCTTAAAGTTATCCATAATCCCGAAACGGATAAGTGGACCCCTTACAGTTATCCATAATCCAGAAACGGATAAGTGGACCCCTTATAGTTATCCATAGTTCTAAGATGAACATGTGGACCCCTTTGCGTTGCTTGATGAAGTAGCGTAGGTTATCATGATACACCGATTTTGGGTGCGGTCAGTAGAAACCCGAGCCCTGGGTACAGCGTGTGCTTAATCCCTAAATTAACTAAAGTGAAGTAAAGTAAAGTAAAGTAAAGTAAAGTGAAGTAAAGTGAAGTAAAGTGCTTTGTGAAAAGTATGTTTTGGAAACTGACTTCCATAGCCACATGTTATCAAAGTGATGAGTTGTGTTGAGTATTGTTAAATGTTTCTTTTCAAACTGAGTACTTGTTTGATCTGTGAGTTATATCCCTTCATTGTTAATTCATTGTTACCGTTCGTTTCGGTCATCTCCTCTTAGTACCCGAGGAGATCCCGTATGAACTTACTGGGCATTGTTCGCTCATTCCTTTCATTCTTATTTCTCTCCAGGTTATAAATAAGCTGATCGAGGGTCGCAAGGTTGGCGGTATAGAAGTTATATTTTGAATAAAGTTAGTTAGTAACTATGATTTCCGTTATGTTAAGATTTAGACCTTATTTCCGTTAGTTACCTTTTGAGCTAGTGTTTTGTACTAGCCGTTTGGGTTTGAATGTTAGTTAAAGTTTGAATTGTGGTTAATTGTAGCCGTTGGGGCATTCTGAATTTGGGATTTTTTTCAAATAAGTTATTATTTATTAGTAGTGAAAAGTTGGGGTGTTACAGTTGATATCAGAGCCCCGGTTTAGGATTACTTGGGAAACTCAGACTTAGAAGTTAAGATTATTGGGAGAAGTAGTACTTAACGATGTTGGGCTTTAAAACTCTGATAAGAACAAAGTATTTTTGGGAAGCACTAATTGAGGAAACCTGCTATTTAGGGAAACTTTCCATTTTGGGAAACTTTCTAAGTTTGGAAACTTTCCTTTTGTAGAAACTTACTATTTTAGGAAAGAACCTAAGACAAGATTTCCTCGAGGAATATAGAGGAATATAAAGGATTATAAGTGAACACTTTGGGAATGAAACTTGAAGGATTACACTAGAATGTTATTACTTTAAGTTGCTTATGCAAATAATGGTTATGGTCATATACCTTTGGGTTATATGGTACTGATAATAGTTATGTCCAAATTGTAAGTTATGGACGGACTTAGAAGAAACTCGAAAATGAACTTGAAGTACAGAACGAATAAGCAAAGAGTGATCCAGAGGTATGCACTCAAAATCCTGAAGCTGAAAGGAGAATTAAAAGCTGAAAAGGCCAAGGTGAGTCTTGCATGGGGAAAATGGATGCGAGATAGGAAGACTTGGTTAGATGTTAGCAAAGATTTAGAAGATGTAAAAGAGACTAAGAGTCAGAATGAGAGGTACTACCCGGAGGTCAGAGAAGAGGCCTATCAGTAGTATTATGAACTGAAAGAGCTCAAGGAAGAAAAGGCTAGAGAGCTTAACCGGACCACACTCATAGGTGATGAAATACCAAATGAGGAATAATTGGTAGCTGATGATGAAATCAAGGAAGTAGATATTAACCTTAAAGGCAGCGAAGCCAATCCAATTGAAATTGATGATGATAAACCACCAATGGTACCGGTTTGTAGGTTCAAGAGGAAGGCCAAGAGGCTTTAAGAAGGCTCCAAAGGTGCCAAGTGGAAAACCTAGGGAAGGCCTAGAAAAAGTGTTGTCCCATGAGTGAAAAGTGGAACATAGAGTTATTTAATTATAGTATTGAAAGTTAATTCTAGTTTAGAGAAAAACACTAGAATTTTGTTTTGTCTACTTTTATTCCCAGAAGATCCTCTTAATAAAAGTTTATGATTTATTTAAACAAATGGCTTTGTTGATTGTTTTCGTTCCTGAATGTTAAAGCATATGAGATAATCTAGAACGAGAAGTGTTGGTCGAATGAAAAGACCATGAGTAGAATTGGCTTATGGAAATAGCTAAGTAACATTTAGTTTTGGTCTAGTGAAATGATCGAAACAAGAATAAAGTGACCTAGTAAATCGGTCAAGTAAAGAAAGAATAAAGTAACCTATTGAAACGGTTAAGTATAAGAGTAATGGGCTTAGTGAGATGGCCAATTGTGAATGAAAGTAGGTCTAGTGAATCGACCTATGATAAATAAATAAAGTCTAGTAAAACGACTTGTTAAGTAGAATTGGTCTATTGAATTGACCAGAGATCTAGTGAAATCGATCTTTTTGAAAAGTTTACGTCTTGTGAGACGGCCTAATTATGTGAAATATTAAGAATGGTAGCAAGGCTTTTGTTGGCGCGAGTAATAGCGTTTTGTCGCGATACTAATAAGAATAAGAGAGCGACTGTTGCACGTGTAGATGGTGAGTGTTGGTAGTGGTGCCCTAGGCACGTTTAATAAACGTTGTAATTGTTATCATTTATTTCAAATCAATAAAGAGATGTTTTGATTATTATTGTTGTTCATGTTTACTTATAATAATCTCCGTCCCTAGTACTTGTTAAGCACTAGTATAAAGGCTAAATGATCATAGGATGATCATGTTAGATTTATGGGTACTTGTTTGGAACAAGGTACTGGACATGACCCGCTCTATGAGATTTGTGTCATGGTCTATGTCATACATATATCTCATATTAGTTATGTCATTTGAATCCTTAGACATGAAGTTATTATAGTCTTCCACTTGATGAACATTATGTTTGACATATTCAAACGCTACCTTTAACCGGGAAGTTATAAAGGGTATGATTGGCATAATCGGATTCACGTAGGGAAGAATAATAAGCTAAATGAATTTGTCCCTCCTCGGAGAGATGTCAAGCTTGGGCCACTCGTAGGAATGATGTTGATGAAATGTTCGGCCGGACTCAAATGGATTGATTGGATCAATAGCATTTGAATTATCAACATATTCGGAATCGAGAAAGTATTGAACAAAACAAGTTGACTGTTTGACCATGACTTGTGTTCAATGACATCGTGGACAAAGGGATTATGACATATTCTAAGAGGAATGCGAACTTGTATCTAGTTATACTATTTGGGTAGGTATGACGGTTTGCTAGAACCTAATCATATCTTATGGGATCATGTTTGAGCCCATTGCCAACTTAGTATAATCCTAGAGGGTCACACACAATAGAACGAATCTTTAAAATGACTACATTGGAATTTTGGAAATTCTGGACTTTCTGGGAAGTGGGCGACCGCACATAACGGACTGGGCGGCCGCACAATTATCTCAGAAATGTACCAGTTGTTTCAGATAGTTGTGCGACCGCACAGAGGGTTTTGGGCGGCCGCACAGTACTGTCGGGTGGCAGATTCCTAATTTGATTAGGAAACGAATTTTGGACGGATTTTGACACAAGTTTCCTATTTGGAATAGGTCATGCTTGTGTATAAAAGACCAAATTCGGCCAGTACTCAAAGCTAATGATTTTGTGAGTCTCAAAGAGTTTGAGAGAGGGTTTATTTTGTTCTAAGACATTCTTGGTTGAAGAACAAAATAATACACAAAATAAATTCCATATAGTTCTTTTGATTGTGAAAAAGTGTTTCACAATTTGGTCTAGCAACCAAGATCAAAGAAGCTACTTTGATATTCGTTCGAAGTGTGGATACCGCTAGAGGGTGAAAATCATCATCTTCAAAGTTCGTGTTCAAGCTTTGTGATCGTGATCAAGTCTTCAAACCTCCACCAAAGACCAAGAGAATTTGATAGCCATCAAGGGTTAGTTTATTCCTTTATTCTTATGTCGTATTTGATTTAATCATATGAACGGATCCATGGCTTTGGGTTTCAAAATTTTAAATGCTAAATTCCGCTGCGCATGTTTGATCGAAACCCAACAGTGGTATCAGAGCCCCGTTCATGTTGATTAATTCAATACTTGGATCATGTTATGTGTATATAAATTGTTTATGTGCCTTGCATGATTTGAATATTGGAATATATATGTGTTATGTGATTTTATGTGGTTTATTGTTTTACAACTTTAATCGCACGATTCAATCGCAATAAATAAATTATGGTGGATTCAGAATTGTTGGTTATTAATTTTTGATTGGATCAAAGTTTTAATAATCGGGGAAAAACAATTTTGAGACAAAATTTTCGAACTTAAAATTCTGCACATTCTGATTGAACTGGGCGACCGCACGGAAGATACTGGGCGGCCGCACGGTTTTTGGGCGACCGCACAGGTAATTTGGGCGGCCGCACGCCAAGATCAGAATGTCTGATTTTGCTCAAAAATCAGAATTTGGAATTTTCGAAAGGTTCAACAAAACCAGTAACAGAACCAATCCAGACCTGCTGATCTGGAATGGGTTTTGGGTAGTTGGTTTGTGTGTGGATCTTGGGGTTTGATTTTCCTATTTGTTTTAGTCTTGTGATTCTAAGATTGGTTCAAGGTTTGGATGGCTAATCTGCGTTCATCGAGATTGTGTTTCCCAAACTTGATCGCAATCAAAGTTTCAAAGATGAAACGAAGTTAGAATTATGAAGAGTTCATAATTGCTAAAATTGAGAAACAAAGTTCTTGATTCAAAGTTTGGAGATCCATGTGGAATTGTGAATGCAATTGGCCTACGTTCATCGAGACCATCTATTGCTTAGTTTCGGCCACATGGACTACTTTCTTGGTTTCTTGAATTAGTGCGGGATTGTGGTTGCCTAATGGCTTAGTTCGACCGCACTTCTTGTTGTCTTGATTCGGAAATAATAACCGAAGTTGAAATAGTCTCATCCTCATAATTATAGAGAAACTAATGACACATAAATATCATGCTTAAATTAATGAGATTAATTTAGTGGCTAAACTTGATGTGTAACATGTTTATATTATGTGCTCATAAATGTGTTATATACTATATGTGATGAACCTTCAAAGAAAGTTTTAAGTCTTTTATTGCCATGCCATGATTAAAACACTTGTTAGTACATGAGTGATTTTAATGTAGATTCGCCCTAGCGAGGTGCATTAAATTTATTTATGTATGAGCAAGATAGATAATGTGGGCACGCCCTAGCGGGACACATTAACTATGCGTTTAAAATGGTTAGACTTAATTGGGCGTCAAAACAGTTTTGGGCCTAGGCAAAGATGAGGTTTAACATGCTTTTTGAAATTGGATTTCTTAAAGAATCTCATAAAAGGAACTAAGAGTCATATGAGATATGATTGACAAGAGTTGTCTACCTAATTAATTTGATTTTTTGTAATCCGCCTTAGCGGACTTGAAATTAAATTAAAGTTGGATCTTAACCCATTTAAATTATATTATACATTGGATGTATATGAAGGTTATATAATTTAGTGGGAGTATTTTGTTTGAAAAATACACTATTTATCTCTTTAATGAAAATCGGTACTTATTAAATTTTGGAAATTTTTTGCATATTTGTAGATAATGACTAATAACACTCAATCAATGTCGTTGCGATCGATCCTTGAGAAGGATAAGCTCGAAGAGAATGGTACTAACTTTATGGATTGGATCCGTAGCATAAGAATCGTTCTTAGGCAAGAAGATAAGTTGTACATTCTCGATGGGCCTCTCCCTGCTGAACCACCGCCTACTGCTCCTAGGGTAGAAAGAGACAATTACAAGAAACATCGTAATGATTCTAGAGATGTAAGTTGTCTCATGCTTGCTGCTATGTGTTCAAAACTCCAACAAAGTTTGGAACATTTGGAAGCCTATGAGATAGGCGTGGAGTTGAGAACCATGTTTCAAGAGCAAGCTAGGCAAGAGAGGTACAAGACCATTGTTGCATTCACTACTAGTAAAATGAATGAAGGGAAACAAGTGAGTCCTCACTTTCTTAAAATGAAAGGTTATGTAGAGCACCTTGAGAAACTTGGCTATCCAATCCCATTGGAGCTAGCCACGGATCTCATTCTTAATTCATTGCCTAAAAGTTATAATCAGTTTGTAATGAATTATAACATGCATGGAATGGATAAGAATCTCTCTGAGTTGCATGGGATGCTCAAAACTGCAGAGATGAAAATTGTGGAGAAAGGTTCTCCCGTGCTCTTGGTTCATGATGGGAAGAAGGCTGGTGCCAAAGGAAAGGGTAAGGCAAAAGTTGTCAAACCCAAAATAAGCAAGGCAAAGGTTGCCAAGGCTTCTGAGGCAAAACCTGATTCACAAAAGGATGCAATCTGTTTCCATTGTCAAGAAATTGGTCATTGGAAACGTAATTGCAAGGCTTTCTTGGAAGAGCAAAAGAAGAAGAAGAGCAGCAAGGCTGCGTCGACTTCAGGTATCTATATGATAGATATTCTCCTTTCTACCACTGATTCTTGGGTATTGGATACCGGATGTGGTTCTCACATTTGTCTAAATGTGCAGGGACTAAAGAATAGGAGACTGCGTAAAGAAGGTGAAGTAGATCTACGCGTGGGGAATGGAGCAAGAGTTGCTGCATTAGCCGTAGGGACTTATGAAGTCACTTTACCTTCCGGATTAATTCTTGTTTTGAACAATTGTTATTATGTTCCGGATTTAATCAGAAATATTATTTCAATTTCTTGTTTGGATAATGAAGGTTTTAAGTTTCTTATTGAGAATAAGAAATTTTCTATTTATTTAAATGATGTGCTTTATGGTATTGCTAATTAATTTAATGGCCTTTATATCTTGGATGTCAAGAATGAAAATAATGTCTATCATGTAAATAAGAAATCTAAACCTAATGATGTAAATCATACTTATTTGTGGCATTGCCGTCTTGGTCATATTAATGAGAAGCGTATCTCAAAACTCCATGGGGACGGACTTTTAGGTTCATGTGACCTCGAGTCATATGACACTTGTGAGTCGTGTCTTCTTGGAAAAATGACTAAGACACCTTTTACCAAGCTAGGTGAAAGGGCAAGCGACTTATTGGGGTTGATACATTCCGATGTATGCGGACCATTAAGTAGCAATGCTAGGGGAGGATTTCAATACTTCATAACCTTCACTGATGATTATAGTAGATTTGGGTATGTTTACCTAATGAAACATAAAAGTGAAGCATTTGAGATATTTAGAATATTTCAAAATGAAGTAGAAAAACAACTTGGCAAAAGTATAAAGGCACTTCGATCAGATCGAGGTGGTGAATACTTGAGCCAAGAATTTGATGATCATCTAAAGAATTGTGGAATAGTTTCACAATTGACTCCGCCCGGAACACCACAATGGAATGGTGTGTCTGAGAGGAGAAATCGGACTTTGTTAGACATGGTTCGATCAATGATGAGTCAAGTTGATCTTCCAATATCCTTTTGGGGTTACGCCCTAGAAACCGCTGCTTTCACACTAAATCAAGTTCCAACTAAATCGGTTCCAATGACTCCATATGAGATGTGGAGTGGAAAGAAACCTAGTTTATCTTTCATCAGGATTTGGGGTTGCGAAGTTTATGTCAAGAGACTTATCTCTGACAAACTAGCACACAAATCCGATAAATGTATTTTCGTGGGATATCCTAAGGAAACTAAAGGATATTACTTTTACAACCGAAAGGACAACAAAGTGTTTGTTGCCCGAACTGGTGTCTTTCTAGAGGAACAGTTTCTCTCCAAAGAAATCAGTGGGAGTAAAATAAACCTTGAAGAAATTCGAGACCCAGAAAATAACATTGAACCAATAGTGGAACAAGAACAAGAACCACAAGGAGTTGTGGAACCTGTTCAAAGTACACAAGCAACTCGCAGATCTAATAGGTTACGATCCGAGCCCGAGAGATATGGATTTCTCGTAACGGATAGTAATGAGGTAGAAATCATTGAGAATGATGAACCGTCAACCTACCAAGAGGCGATGTCTTCTCCTGATTCGGACAAGTGGCTTGGAGCCATGGAATCCGAATTGCAATCCATGCAAGACAATCAAGTTTGGAATTTGATTGATGCACCCGAAGGTGTAAAAACCATAGGATGCAAATGGGTCTTCAAGAAGAAGACTGACATGGATGGGAAGGTGCATACTTACAAAGCTAGGCTTATAGCGAAGGGTTATAGGCAAGTTCATGGTATTGACTATGATGAGACCTTTTCACCCGTAGCAATGATCAAGTCTATAAGAATTTTGCTTGCCATTGCCGCATATCATGACTATGAAATATGGCAGATGGACGTCAAAACCGCTTTCCTGAATGGAAAACTCCAAGAGGATGTGTATATGACACAACCAGAAGGTTTTGAACAAGATTCTAAGGTATGCAAATTGCAGAGATCCATCTATGGATTGAAGCAAGCTTCTAGGAGTTGGAATCTCCGTTTTGATGAATCGGTCAAAGAGTTTGGTTTCATCAAGAACGAAGATGAGCCTTGTGTATACAAGAATATTAGTGGGAGCATAGTGCTATTCCTTATTTTATACGTGGATGACATATTGCTCATTGGAAACGACATTCCTACACTTCAGTCTGTAAAGACTTGGTTAGGAAAGTGCTTCGCAATGAAAGATATGGGTGAAGCCGCATATATTCTTGGCATTAAGATCTATAGAGATAGATCAAGGAGGCTACTTGGTTTAAGCCAAAGTACATACATTGACAAGGTCATTAGAAGATTCCGTATGGAAAATTCTAAGAGAGGAACCTTGCCCGTGTTACATGGAGTTTCTCTAAGCAAGATTCAATGTCCTAAGACAAAAGATGAGCGTGAGAAAATGAATGATGTTCCATATGCTTCGGCAATTGGGTCCATCATGTATGCCATGATTTGTACTAGGCCGGATGTATCTTATGCTTTGAGCATGACAAGTAGATACCAATCCGACCCTGGCGAAAATCACTGGATAGCTGTAAAAGTGATTCTTAAGTACTTGAGAAGGACTAAAGACTCGTTTTTGGTCTATGGAGGAATGGAAGATGATCTCGTTGTAAATGCTTACACGGATGCAAGCTTCCAAACTGACAAAGATGATAGCCGATCGCAATCAGGTTTTGTGTTTATGTTAAATGGTGGAGCTGTAAGCTGGAAGAGTTCCAAGCAAAGTACAACCGCTGATTCTACAACAGAAGCTGAGTATATTGCTGCATCGGATGCTGCAAAAGAAGCTGTTTGGATTAAGAAGTTCATAACTGAACTTGAAGTGGTTCCTAGCATTGCTAATCCAATAGACCTTTATTGCGATAATAATGGTGCTATTGCTCAAGCAAAGGAACCAAGAGCACATCAGAAATCCAAACACATACTTAGGCGTTTTCATATCATTCGAGAGATCGTTGATAGGGGAGACGTAAATATATGCAGAGTACCTACTGATGACAATGTTGCGGACCCGCTAACAAAGGGACTTCCACAAGCTAAACATGATGGTCATGTTAGGTCCATGGGTATTAGATACATGGGAGATTGGGCCTAGGGCAAGTGGGAGATTGTTGGTAGTGGCGCCCTAGGCACGTTTAATAAACGTTGTAATTGTTATCATTTATTTCATATCAATAAAGAGATGTTTTGATTATTATTGTTGTTCATGTTTACTTATAATAATCTCCGTCCCTAGTACTTGTTAAGCACTAGTATAAAGGCTAAATGATCATAGGATGATCATGTTAGATTTATGGGTACTTGTTTGGAACAAGGTACTGGACATGACCCGCTCTATGAGATTTGTGTCATGGTCTATGTCATACATATATCTCATATTATTTATGTCATTTGAATCCTTAGACATGAAGTTATTATAGTCTTCCACTTGATGAACATTATGTTTGACATATTCAAACGCTACCTTTAACCGGGAAGTTATAAAGGGTATGATTGGCATAATTGGATTCACGTAGGGAAGAATAATAAGCTAAATGAATTTGTCCCTCCTCGGAGAGATGTCAAGCTTGGGCCACTCGTAGGAATGATGTTGATGAAATGTTCGGCCGGACTCAAATGGATTGATTGGATCAATAGCATTTGAATTATCAACATATTCGGAATCGAGAAAGTATTGAACAAAACAAGTTGACTGTTTGACCATGACTTGTGTTCAATGACATCGTGGACAAAGGGATTATGACATATTCTAAGAGGAATGCGAACTTGTATCTAGTTATACTATTTGGGTAGTTATGACGGTTTGCTAGAGCCTAATCATATCTTATGGGATCATGTTTGAGCCCATTGCCAACTTAGTATAATCCTAGAGGGTCACACACAATAGAACGAATCTTTAAAAGGACTACATTGGAATTTTGGAAATTCTGGACTTTCTGGGAAGTGGGCGACCGCACATAATGGACTGGGCGGCCGCACAATTATCTCAGAAATGTACCAGTTTTGTTTCAGATAGTTGTGCGACCGCACAGAGGGTTTTGGGCGGCCGCACAGTACTGTCGGGTGGCAGATTCCTAATTTGATTAGGAAACGAATTTTGGACGGATTTTGACACAAGTTTCCTATTTGGAATAGGTCATGCTTGTGTATAAAAGACCAAATTCGGCCAGCACTCAAAGCTAATGATTTTGTGAGTCTCAAAGAGTTTGAGAGAGGGTTTATTTTGTTCTAAGACATTCTTGGTTGAAGAACAAAATAATACACAAAATAAATTCCATATAGTTCTTTTGATTGTGAAAAAGTGTTTCACAATTTGGTCTAGCAACCAAGATCAAAGAAGCTACTTTGATAATCGTTCGAAGTGTGGATACCGCTAGAGGGTGAAAATCATCATCTTCAAAGTTCGTGTTCAAGCTTTGTGATCGTGATCAAGTCTTCAAACCTCCACCAAAGACCAAGAGAATTTGATAGCCATCAAGGGTTAGTTTATTCCTTTATTCTTATGTCGTATTTGATTTAATCATATGAACGGATCCATGGCTTTGGGTTTCAAAATTTTAAATGCTAAATTCCGCTGCGCATGTTTGATCGAAACCCAACAGTGAGTTCACGTGGGAAAGGTTTAAGCATGTGTTCAATGAGAATATTACCTGATGAGCGTTTGGAATGCCAGAGTGGCAGAATTTATGATGTTAACACAAGGAAAATTAACAGTGGATGAGTACTGTGAAAAATTCACTGAGCTGCTGGAGGTTGCCCCAGCATTTTTCGACAATGAAGAGCAGAAGGCTCGAAAGTTTGAATTCAGGTTGAGTGACCGGATCCGATATCGAATCATTCCGGTGATGCTATCATCATATGACCAAGTGTTGGACAGAGCAAGAATAGTAGAGAAAGAGGCGGAGAGTTACCGCAGTAAGAAGGAAGAGAAAAGAAGTCTACTGAGAAAGAGCTAATCAAAGGAAACTGAAACCGTGATGAAAGCAATAAGCAGAAGGCTGCTGATAATCGCAAGAAGGATAATGCTGCAAGTAAGTACCCGAGTAAAGGTTATGGAAATCGTAAAGATGGCAAAAAGGGTGGCGCTAAAGGGCAAGGTTCTGGTGAGAAATGCCAAGTCTGTGACGGAAGACACAAGATCGGTGAATGCTGCGCATTCTGTGATAAGTGCTTGCTTAGCTAAGAGAATGAATTTGATTCCTGAAGCATTAGAGAGTTCTGTGATAATTGATACCCCGACTAAGGAATCGAACCCAGTTACTTCAGTATTTCAGAGTTGTCCTCTAAAGATAGGCAATAAAGAACTCGAGGTTGATCTAATATATATAGATCTCAGTGACTTTGATATTATCCTAGGTATGGATTGGCTGGCTGCGTATCATGCCAAAGTAGACTGCTTTAGAAAGGAGGTGAATTTTGAGTTACCCTCTGGAGAAGGATTCTGTTTTCAAGGGTTGAAACCGAGAGTCCGGACCGGTCTGATTTCCGTAGTGAAGGCTCGTAACCTGTTAAGGAAGGGTTGTGAGGGCTTTCTAGTATATGTTAGTGAGACAAGCAAGAAAGAAGTGACCACAGAATCTCTTTCCATAGTAAAGGATTTTAAAGATGTTTTCCCTGAGGACTTACCGGGAATACCACCGGAGCGAGAAGTCAAGTTTTCAATAGATCTAGCACCAGAGACTGCACCGATTTCGAGAGCACCATATAAGATGGCTCCGCCGGAACTTAAGGAGTTAAAGGAGCAGTTACAAGAGTTATTGGACAAGGGTCTGATTAGGCCGAGTGCATCACCGTGGGGTGCGCCGGTGTTATTTGTAAAGAAGAAGGATGGGTCGATGAGGTTGTGTATCGACTATCGGGAATCAAACTGTGTAACGGTAAGGAACTAATACCCGTCGCCTAGAATAGACGATTAGTTTGACCAGTTTTGTGGAGCGTGCTACTTTTGGAAGATAGACTTGAGGTCTCGTTATCATCAACTAAGAGTGAAGAAGGACGACATAGCTAAGACGACCTTTAAGAAAGGTATGGTCATTATGAGTTATAGTGATGTCGTTTGGGTTGACCAACACACCGGCACCGTTTATGGAGCTTATGAATAGAATATTTCAAGAGTTCTTAGACAAATGTGTAATTGTATTCATTGATGACATTTTGGTGTAGTCTAAGTCAAAAGAGGAGCATGAAGAACATTTGAAATTAATATTGCAGATTCTAGGAGAACTAAAGTTGTATGCCAAGTTTAAGAAGTGTGAGTTCTGGCTTGAGGAAGTGGCGTTCTTGGGGCATGTGATGTCTAAGAATGGGGTAACAGTTGACCCTGCAAAAATTGAGGCTATAGTGAATTGGGAGAGACCAACTTCTGTTAGCGAAATAAGGAGCTTCTTGGGTTTAGCGGGCTATTACCGTAAGTTTATGGAAGGATTTTCGAAGTTATCTCTACCTTTGACTAAGTTAACCATGAAAGGGACAAGGTTTGTATGGTCAGACGATTGTGAGAAGAACTTTCAAGAATTGAAAAGGCGATTGGTGTCTGCGCCTGTTCTCACGTTACCAACAAGCAAGGATGGTTTTGTGAATTATAGTGATGCTTCATTGAAAGGTTCGGGTTGTGTGTTAATGCAAAACGACAAGGTGATAACTTATGTGTCTAGGCAACTCAAGAACCATGAGAAGAACTATCTTACCCATGATTTGGAGTTAGCGGCCGTGGTGTTTGCGTTTAAGATTTGGAGACACTATTTGTATGGGGTACCATGTGAGATTTATACCGACCATAAGAGTCTTAAGTATATTTTCACTCAGAAAGAGTTGAATATAAGGCAGGGGAGATGGCTCGAATTACTTAAGGATTATGATTGCAAAATTCTGTATCATCCTGGAAAAAAACCAATAAAGTGGCAGATGCGTTAAGTAGAAAGAACCATGGATCATTAGCGGCTATGATTTCTAAGGGGGTAAGTAAATTGAGAAATAGTGAAAAGGTGAAACTAGAAGTTAGAGTTAAAGGTTATTTGGCTCAGATGAGTGTTCAACCAACATTGTTGGTGAGAATCAAGGAAGCTCAGATTGTGGATGAAGAATTAGCAGCAATCCACAAGACCATAAGTAAAAAGGGAATGGTAGATTTCTGTGTTAGTGATGACGGAATTATGAGGTACCAATCGAGGATTTGGGTGCCTAATGTTGAAAGTATTAAGAGGGAAATTCTTGAGGAAGCTCACTGTTCAAGGTTTTCGATTCATCCTGGGAGTACTAAGATGTACAGGGATTTAAAGGAATCCTTTTGGTGGAACAATATGAAGAGTGAGGTATCAGAATTCGTGTCCAAGTGTTTAGTATGTCAGCATTTGAAAAGTGAACACCAGAAACCCGCGGGATTACTGCAATCGCTACCTATTCCAGAGTGGATGTGGGAGCACATCACTATGGATTTGGTGATTAAACTTTATAGGACATTGAAGGGTCATAATGCAATTTGGGTTATAGTGGATATGCTCACTAAATCGGCACTTTCTAGCAATCAAGGTGACTGATTCGTTGGAGAAGTTAGTTAAGTTGTACGTGGATGAAATCGTGACGTTACATGGGATACGGGTCTCTATAATGTCAGACCGAGATGCGAGATTCACATCAAACTTCTAGAAGAATTTATAGAGAGCATTGGGGACGGAATTAACTATGAGTACAGCGTTCCATCCTCAGACAGACGGATAGTCAGAAAGGACGATTCAAACTCTTGAAGACCTACTGAGAGCAACGTCGTTGGATTGGCAAGGAGCGTGTGATGATTATTTACCGCTAGTGGAGTTTGCCTACAACAACAGTTACCACTCTAGTATTGGAATGGCGCCGTATGAAGCTCTGTATGAGCGGAAATGTAGACCAACTACGTGTTGGGATGAAGTAGGTGAGAGGAAGTTAATTGGAACCGAGATTGTTAAAGTAACGGCGGATAAAGTTCAACAAATTCGCAAGTGGTTGTTAACTGCGCAGAGTAGGCAGAAATAGTATGCGGATAATCGAAGATGCGATCTAGAGTTTCAAATAGGGGATCATGTATTCTTGAAGATCTCACCGACAAAAAGGGTCATGCGATTTGGGATTCGTGGAAAGTTGAGTCCTAGACATGTGGGATTATTTGAGATTCTAGAGCGAATAGGAGCAGTAGCCTATAAGTTGGCTTTACCTCCTGTACTGGCTAGTGTGCAAAATGTGTTTCACGTATCGATGTTGAGGAAGTACGTAGCTGACCCGAGCCATGTCATAGAGTACAAACAGTTACGTTTTCCTGAAGACTTGAGTTATGATGAAAAGCCAGTGAGAATGGTAGACCGTAAAGATCAAGTATTACAGAAGCGAGTGATTCCGTACGTAAAAGTTTAGTAGGGCAATCACACGGAAAGAGAAGCCACGTGGGAGCTCGAAAGTGAAATGCGTGATATGTATCCCGCTTTGTTTGAAGATTAAGGTATGTTTAGTTTTGAGGACCAAACTCTTTTAAGGGGGTAAAAATGTAATAACGCGACCTTTTGTTTTAATTGTGTGGACTTCTTTAATTAAAATAAGTCCGTTGGGTTGAGTTAGTAGGCCCAAGTCTTTATTAATATTAACTAGTTAAAATCCTAGCCCAATTAGGATTCATTAAGTTTAGGGATATAAATTAAAACCCTACCCAAACTTATTATTTTGATTCTGCCGCAAAGAGAAAGAAAGAACGGGAGTCACAGAGGGCGGCGCTAGGGAAGAACCGCAGGGGGAAAGAGAGAGAGCCGGAGGAGGAGAAGAAAAGAGAGAAGGGAACGTGTTCATAAAGGTAATCCTAGAACCCTAAAGCCTTTCTCTTCATTATTGTAATTCAAACTATTGGAGTAAGAAACCCTAAGATAGTAATTGATCAACTAGGGTTTTGGTCGATTAGGGTTATGAACGAAGGTGGTGCGGATGCGGGCTGTGTGTGTGCGTACGTTCGATGTGCAGTGTGTGTGTTGTACGCCGGTGCGGTGTGTGGTTCCTGGTGTGTGCGTGTGTGTGCTGCCTGGTGTGTGTGTGTGATGGCAGTAGCTGCCATGTGTGTGGGTGGGTATGTGTGTGTACAAGTACTGGGTGTGTAGTGCGTGTGTGTGTACAGCATAGTGTATATGTGTGTGTGTGCAGGTTGTTACAGAGTGTGGGTACGAGTAAATGTGTGTGTACTGGGAAAGTAGATTTAGTATGAGTAAATTGCATAGTTGAACTAGAATGTGGAATTGATATAGTAAAATCTTAAATATAAATTAATGAAACCCTAAAGGTATTTTAGGTATAAGTTTAATGAGTAGTATAAAACCTATAATGGATATCACTCTTATAAAGGAGTTTAAGAGTACAACTCGTAGGTTAAAGTAAAGTATTTTGGGGACGGAAGTAGAAAGTATTATTATTGTCTAATATAGTCATTTCGCGTGATTGTAGATACGTACGCGTGGGGTGACAGGAAGATTTAACACAAGCCGAGGTAAGGAATTACGCTCTTAGTAGTGTTTGATTTCAATCCTTTGTTTAGGATTCCCAATCTCTGTTTTGTTAAAGTAAACTATCTATGTGGCTAGATAGTATTTTAAAAACTATTTCGTTCTGCGAATGTTACCGTCCTTTGTTATCCGCCCTATTGATATTGTTGTTGTTCAATGGGGTTATCATGTGTATGATTCGTATTGTGATTTTGGTGTCTAAAGTGAAATGTACACCTCCTTTTACAAAGTGATCAAGTAAAGTTTTGTAAAGTTAAGCTTTGTGTTATAAAGTTCTTTAAAAAAATGAAGTTTTTAATAAGTAAAGTGACTTACAGTTATCCATAATCCCGAAACGGATAAGTGTACCCCTTACAGTTATCCATAATCCCGAAACGGATAAGTGGACCCATTATAGTTATCCATAGTTCTAAGATGAACATGTGGACCCCTTTGCGTTGCTTGATGAAGTAGCGTAGGTTATCATGATACACCGATTTTGGGTGCGGTCAGTAGAAACCCGAGCCCTGGGTACAGCGTGTGCTTAATCCCTAAATTAAGTAAAGTGAAGTAAAGTAAAGTAAAGTAAAGTAAAGTAAAGTGAAGTAAAGTGCTTTGTGAAAAGTATGTTTTGGAAACTGACTTCCGTAGCCACATGTTATCAAAGTGATGAGTTGTGTTGAGTATTGTTAAATGTTTCTTTTCAAACTGAGTACTTGTTTGATCTGTGAGTTATATCCCTTCATTGTTAATTCATTGTTACCGTTCGTTTCGGTCATCTCCTCTTAGTACCCGAGGAGATCCCGTATGAACTTACTGGGCATTGTTCGCTCACTCCTTTCATTCTTATTTCTCTCCAGGTTATAAATAAGCTGATCGAGGGTCGCAAGGTTGGCGGTATAGAAGTTATATTTTGAATAAAGTTAGTTAGTAACTATGATTTCCGTTATGTTAAGTTTTAGACCTTATTTCCGTTAGTTGCCTTTTGAGCTAGTGTTTTGTACTAGCCGTTTGGGTTTGAATGTTAGTTAAAATTTGAATTGTGGTTAATTTTAGCTGTTGGGGCATTCTGAATTTAGGATTTATTCAAATAAGTTATTATTTATTAGTAGTGAAAAGTTGGGGTGTTACAGATCCGATCCGAACCCGACACAATCTGAACCATAATGACCCGATCTGAACCCGATCCGACCCGACCCGAACCCTTAATAAATGGTGAATTTTAAATATTTTAAATATTATCTTAAATTTTGTTTTTTCTAATTTGTGTTTGTAAGTGAGATTTTGATGATTTTAGACTATTTTCCATACAACATTCAACATTGTGCTTAAAAATATATTTTAATTAATTAATTTTGAGCTTAAAAAAAATAGACTTTTAATAAGATTCGGGTCGGATCAGGTCGGTCACGGTTTCTTTAATTTCCGGATCGGTTCGTGTTGTTGTCATCCCTACACAGGAGAGTGCCTCTTTACAAGTAGCTAACACTCAATGTGTTACATAAGATGATGATGCAACTAGCCACACCTCTCTTGTTTGTAAAGGGACCACGACCACCAGCACCATTCTCCACATCAGTATGATATTGTTCACTTGGGGCACAGCCCGCACGTATTCATTTTGGGGGCATCTCCCAAAATGCCTCATACTAATGAAATTGTTGGGTGCTTTTATATACCTGACAATTATTTCCTTAATTGCCGATGTGAGACTTTGGATTGCACCCCCACATCTTGTTGAAAGATTTTTTTGTAAGGATTAATCAGACCTAAGATAGGTTCCACATATATAGGACTTAATAATCCTCAATTATTTGGGGTTTGTTATTTTATTTTTTCGAAAGCAACGATTGTGATTAGAACACACATTTGTGTGTAATTACATAGGACCATCCCTCAAATAAGTCGTATAAAAGGTAAAAGAGTAAATGTTGTTCAAAATAAGTATGAGGGGTTAATGAATATAGTGCTATAAGTCAAAATGGTGGACTAATATGCTTCTTAAAGTAGCAAAGTAATTTGACAGCTTAATATTCCTTATCATTAGTAGTTGAGAATAAGAATGTTGCACAATGAAGGAAAATGGTTCGAAGTTAGGCTACACTACTTAATAGTGTGTGAGAGAGAACGTGTGTTTATACTCCCTCCGTCCCTCTTTAATCTAAAAAAATTACCCTTTTGGTTGTTTTACTTTAATCTACAACGACCCAAAATGGAAATGTTTTTATACTTTTTAAATAATGGGACTCACTTGTCATACTCACAACAACTATCCACTCACTATTCTCTACCCCACTTTCCCTCTCCTACCCAACTATCTATACTCACAAAATCAACTTTTTCTCTTTCTCCATAATTAATGTTCCCAACACAATTTTTGTAAGTTAAAGAGGGACGGAGGGAGTATAGGTTTAAGGCGGCTACTTTTTTAATACGGGTCATGTGCACCCCGACTGCATAAGAATCAGATATCTCAAACATTTCGCGCCTATCTCGGCTGCTATTCTTGCTTTAAGAGCATGCACAGTGGTGAACGAAAATTTCGTTCACCACGTGAACGAAACTGCCCTGTGAACGAAATTTCGTTCACAAAAACCTATATGTTGTAGTGGTGAACGAATTTTCGTTCACATACATATTATTTTAATATTAATTTTATGTTATGAAATTAATAATTTACATTACTAAATATTATGTTTTATTAATGTCATTAAAAATAACCTACTCAACCTTCACCTCTATTTATAGGGGAAAAAGGAAAGTGAGCGTTTTTTTATTTTTGACATAAACGACTTCGTTTGACCCAAAAGAAAATTAAAATATATGAAAAATTAAAATGTGTCAAATTTATAGAAAAAAATAAATAATATTTTTTAAATAATAAAATATTAAAATAATGTCAAATATTACGAAATTAGACTCTATTTATAGAAAAAAAGAAATTATAAACATTTTTAATATTTTTATGTAAATAATAATTTTTTAAAAAAGACAAAATTACAAAATACACATATAGCTCAAACCAATTTTCGTTCACGAATTCGTTCACGAAATGAACGAAAATTTTCGTTCATGGCCATGAACCAAATTTGGATCACCACTAATTGGCATGAACCAAAATTGGTTCACAAGTTTACTCTTCATGAGCCAAAAGATGGTCACGGGTGTGCATGGTCTAATGCATTTAAAGTATTTTGTTACAACTTAACTTTGACAGATGAAATCGAAATGAACAGTTTTATAACTTTTGATTAGTTAAACAGTTTGGCAGTAGAAAATTCATCCCATTATTTTCCCCTCCACCCTACTAAAGATTATCAAACATGCCTTATTTGTGCACAAAACAATGGACCTCGAATGGAGTTGTCATTATAACACCACCCAAAAAGTCTATCACTAACTAAAAATCACTCTCATTCTTTTTCCTCCCTCCCTTCCTTGAATAAACACCTACATTGAACACCATAAAAAGTGAGACAAAGTGTAAGATGGGGCCCACCAAGCAGACTAAAAATTCCGTTCTAATAGCTCTTTCAAATTGATACTCCCTCCGATCCAAAATAACTGTCACTTTTGGACCAAAATTTTGGTCCAAAATAATTGTCACTTTTGAGCTAAATGTCTATCTTGTCCTTGCATTGAAACTTGTTCTCTTTTATTAATTATCTTAGTGTGAGACATTAATGTAAGAAACTTGCACACTTAATAGGAGTAAAGTTGAAACTTTTGTCACTATGTCATGATAATTATTACATTTCTTAAGAGTTGTGCAAATGCAAAAAAAGACAGATATTTTAGACCGGAGGGAGTAATAGCTTAGGTTAGGGGATAGACCAATATTCAATGTTCAATAACAAGTGGAAGTCATTGTCATTTATTTTTATTTTTCTCCAAAATAAAAGGGGTTGTTATAATCATATGGTTAGAGAAGTTGTATACGGAAATAGAGAACAATTTTAGACCAAACAAAATTTGTCCTTTGAGCCGACCCTTCAATATTCGTCTTACGTTGGATTGGAATAATGTTTGAGTAACCAAAAGTAACAAGTATTATGCGCCAACAAACTTGGAACTTAGAAATCACATACCAATGCAAGTTGTAATAATTAGTGCATTTATACCTATTAAAATTATTATTTTTTTTAAAAAAAAGAAGGGATTCTTTCGTTTGCTACATTTTGTGCACTTTCGGTTTTTCAGGTGTAAAATCGAGGGTTGAGACTAGGCCAAGTCTCTCGTTTTATTGAATAAGTGTATTTAGGGATGACCAAACCGAACTGGAACCGTAACCGAAAAGCCCAGAACCGCCTTGAACTTTAACGAAAACCGGAACCGTGTGAACCGGAACCGTTTGTAACACGGTTCCGGTTCCGGTTCATCCCCTCTGAAAACCGTGAACCGGCGGTTCCGAACCGCCATGAACCGCCTAGAACGAACCGGAACCGTTATCAAAACCGTTAGAAAACCATCAAACTAGTTAGATTTCTAACGGTTTCATCAGAATTAACCGTTACTAACGGAACATTGACAAGAAAAGTTGAGTTTTGACTTGTTTTTTAGCCAAATTCAGTGAATTAAAATTATAAAAAATTGTTGAGTATATAAAAGAAAAGACGAACGGACCCTCTTTAGTTTTTTAAACATTTTTTCTATATTTTTTTGTAAAAAAAATCGGTAATAAAATATTATTATAATTGTTTTTCTGTTAAAAACAAATACTTAAAAAAAAAAAACTGTGGACCGGCGGTTCAAACCGTGAACCGGCGAATCATTATAATCAAAATATGCATTCAATATCCAAAGACATCTTAACAATATTCATCTCACGCCGAATCCCGCCATCGTCATAATTCCAGTGACCGAAACTCAAGTCCATACCCCCGCCATCTGCTCCAAATCTATCAAAAACCAACTCAAAATATAAACTGGTTTTTAAAGCACTTATAAATGTCAACTATTTTTTTATGTTGTTTAGAAACAAAAAAACATTTTTATACGAGTTGGTTTTGGGGGAAACTAGTTCCTCCATAAGTTATAAAAACAGGACTTTTTATAACTTATGGAGGAATTAGTTTCCCCCAAAATTTTCTCTTTTTATACTCCCTCTGTCTCAGAAAAAAAGTCTTATTGATTTTTTATGGTCAACATATATGAACTTTGACCAAGCATTGGTGTCAATCTAATGTTCACAATAAAATTTTAAAATTTGTAATTGATAAATCACTTAATGATTTATCAATTACAATTTTTAGAATATCACTAGAATGGGTAGATCAACATCAATATTTGGTCAAAGTATGAGACTATCTTTTTGGGACAGATGGAGTATAAGATAAGATTTTAAAGCCAAGATGCATGGAACGCTTTGAATCGTTCTTCTAACCACTTCAACAAGATCAAACAAAGTCTATATTCCTCTTCAAAAAGTTCTAGAGAAAAAAAAATCCCCATCATAACAAAAATAATAACAATAATAAAAATAAAAATAATACCCCTTTACTACTAAGGGCTTGTATGGTAGAGCGGTGCGTTCAAAATGGATTGAAAAAATCAACTTTTTGTTAATTAAGCGTATCAAAGGAGAGTTTTTAAGTAGAGCTATTTAAAAGTCTAAGCACTTTTTAGCCGCTCCAAATAGTAGCGTCAAAAAAAAAGCTCTGGTTTAAAAAAAAAAAAAAAAAAAAAAAAAAAACCGTCTTTAAAACCATACACCAGATAAGCCCTAAAAAATCTTTATTCTTCTGTAGTCTTCTGTTTTTTCTTAATTTATTTACTTGTCAGCTTGTCTTTGTAATTTGTAGTAAGCAGTAGACCTTTATTACGTCAATTAGCATTGCTGTCCACCATCTTATTAATACTAATTAAGTAGGAAACATCGCTATAATCTAACTCTTATGACTCATTTAAAAAAAAATGGTTACATAAATTTAATAATAAGAATACTCCCTCCGTCCCACCTCACTTGAGACTTATTTCCATTTTGGGTCGTCCCACTTCACTTGAGACTCCCTAAAATGGTCATCCTTTTATAATTTATATTCAATCTACCCCACCCACTCATTCTCTCTCTTCATTTTCCACCACACAATTTATTCAGCCAACCTAATTTTAACTCCACTCATTCTCTCTCCTCATTTTCTACCACACATTTTCCTTAGTTTATTCTTTTTCCTTAGTTATCGTGCCCACCCATTAGGTCTCAAGTGAGGTGGGACGGAGGGAATACTTATTATTAATATAAAGATTATTAATATATCCATAATCGATGGAGAAATTCATCCCACGTTTATGAATCCTTTTCGGTGGGCTTTATCAGGGAAGGACGAATATGCTTTAATCCCATATATAAAGGAGATGGAATTATTCATTTTTGGTTTGGTCTTTACCACATTCTTATGTCCTTTTCAAATTTGATGTCTACTATACTTAATATTAGTGTAGCATTATTGCAAAAGATTAAGGAAGTTTCTTGGAGAAATACTATATATATATATATATATATATATATATATGAGGCAGTCACCTATGCAACCGCCGCACAGCGTGCGAAGGCGTCAGGCGCGCCTTTTTTTTTTTTTTTTTTGTCACCTCCAATTTTTTTTCTTTCCAACAAAAGTAACACTTATTATAACGAAATGTAACACTTTTTTTTTTCAAATGTAACACTTTTTTTTCAAAATGTACCACCATTTTGGTGCAATAGATTAAAGATTACGTAAAGATTGACAAACTAAACCAATGTCACACTTTTTATAAAGGAATGTAACACTTTTTTTTTTCAAATGTAACATTTTTTTTTAAATGTACCACAATTTTGCTGCAATAGATTAAAGATAACATAAAGATTGACAACTAAACTAATGTCACACTTTTTATAAAGGAATGTAACACTCCTTTTTTTTTTCAAATGTAACACTTTTTTTTCCCAAAATTAACATAAGATTGACAAACTAAACTAATGATACATTTTATAAAAAATGAATGTAATATTTTTTTTCTCTTTATATTCTTAAATGTAACATTATATCTGAAATGTAACAATTCTTTATTAAGAAAGTAACAATTGAAATGCAACTCGATTATATATATGAATTTTTACTCTTTTTTTAAAGAAGAAAAGTAATATTTACCAAATAAAAATGTTACATTCATCTATATAGAAAATTATAATTATATATTCACTTTGTTACACTTCAAATATTACTTTTTCTAACCACAAAAACTATCAAACAATTTAATTTTTTTTGTAAAATTGCTGTTACATTTTACTGTAAAAAGTGTTACTATCAAACAATTTAATTATATATAAATTGGTTGTTATATTTGTTACTACATGTCCAAGCTTTGTGCACTGTTTGATTTTTTGGGTCAACTCAATGGAACTTTAACCAAAATTTTATGATAATCTAGAAATCTCTATGCAATTATAAAAAAATATTGATATTATAGCTAACAAACAATTTTTAGAATTGCATAGGAATATCAAGATTTCCATAAAATTGTACTACCTCCGTCCCAGTTTAAGGTTATTAGTTATTTTTGTTGTTTGTCTCAAGGATCATTGAGCAATAATTGAAAGGTTAATCTAACTATCCAGATGAAAATCTAAAACTAGTTATTGATAGACCATCATTTATACTATCAATAACAAGTTTTAGATTTTCATTTGGATAGTTAGATTATCATTTAATTATTGCTCAAAGATCTTTCAGACAAACAGCAAAAAAAAAAACAAAAACTAAGAACCTTAAACTGGGACGGATGGAGTAATAAAGTTCAATTGAGTTGACCAAATGAATAGTAAATGTACATATTAAGCTGTGACGGTAGTAGTACGTAATGTCAGATTTTGATTAATTCGGTTTAAGAGGAGATCAAACAAGATTACCAGAGTGTAAAGCTTTCGCTAATTAATTTTATTATATTTACATAAGTATTGAAGAATATACGATTTTTTCAATGAGGTAGGGTAAACTAGGGCTGAGCAAAATAATTTCGGAACCGGACCGGATCGGAGGAACCGGACCGAACCAATGAAAACCGGACCGGACCAATACTTTTGGTTTGGTCCTGGTTCTAAATTTCTTAAGAACCGACAAATTGGTCCGGTTCCGATTTCATAAATTTAACATCGGTTTTGGACCGGACCGGACCAATAATATAACATATATAGTTTTATATAAAATGCTAATATATAAAAATTGTATTTTTCTAGTTATATAACAATATCTACTGTTTGTTAACAAAAATTACAAGCCTACTGTTGTTGGTCTTCTTTTTGCTAATCAAGAAACATACATACATGTATATTTTTTTACTGAACATAAATATATCATGAAAGTTAACGTTCTGTTCAAGTTCATGTAATTCTAGATTGCAGATTGGGATTTCTTAGTTCTGTTGGGACATGGCTTGCAACATAAGTCATTTAGACTTCCATACATAAAATTATGATTATAATATTAATTTATAAAGTATAGTTGATAATAAAATGTGTAGAATTCCTGGATATATAATTACCTAATTGTGATGGGCAAAAGGGTAATATAATATCACTAAGCTTCTTGAAAGGGTGTAGTCCCTAGGTGAAGTGACACCATGTTTCCTATTTAAAGGCCCTTCCATCAAGCCTAGAAACAATTATTGATTCTTGTTATCTCTCCTAAATTCTCTTCACATTATTGGAAGTACTTGAGAGATTAAGAAGTCACTATCACTTAGAAGATCTATATTTTCCCTACATCTTCTTCTTCATCTCACTTTCTCCCTACAACATCATCCATGGATTCAACAGGTATTGTTACGCTTCCGCCTTCATCTCCTTCCTCAAACTTATTCTAAAGGTGAATATGGCATTCAGGGATTAAAATTGTTCCAACAATTGGTATCAGAGCCCCGCTCATCTTTGGTTTAAGTTTGAGTTTTTTTTAGGAAAATTTGTGATTTTATTTTGATTCATTTTTCCTGTTGAATCATAAAGTTTTGATGTTGATTAAGGGACTCTAATTCGTTCATAGAGCACTGATAATCATCATCTAAATGTAAGAAAATGGTTTGAAAGGTTTTGTTGCATAAATAAAAGGATTCAAGTTTGACTATCCCTAATAACATAATTATGTGTTATGCATAATTGTGTGGATCTACATACTTGATTCCATGTTTTAAAAGGACAAGATTATCCATATATATCATGGTCTATGTTGTCAAGAACATACCATGTGGATCTACTTGTCATTTCATGTTTTGGGAAATTATTAAACAAAATTCAAAAAGTGCAGAAATTTGGAGTGCTCGGCCGAGCAGTTCATATGACTCGGCCGAGCACATGAATCGGTGCTATGCATGTCGTAAAGGCATATGTTTCTGAAAGTGGTGCTCGGCCGAGCACCATATAAGCCTCGGCCGAGCACTTCTTGCCTAATAAAACCAAAACCAATCTGTCTTTAGTGCTCGGCCGAGCACTTTATATGCTCGGCCGAGCAGACACTATTCACAGATTTTGGATTTTTTTAAAGTTTTGCACTATTTGTTTTCCCTTTTGGAATAAAACCATAAATTATTTCAAACCTTAAAATTTGTTGATTAATTATATGCTTTGACAATTTTATTCATGTTTAAATAATATTGTCGTCTAAGAGATTTACGTTATTTAAACCCAAAAATTGTAAAGTGTTGAATGTTTAAGTTAATATGTGAATGGCATGAATTTTCCAAAGAAGATCTTGACATTTGACTAAACTTGGGCATTCATGTGATAACTAGTAAAATGAACATTAAGTTGTTTTATCAGATGCTTATGTCGGCCCAAAGGAAGTTAAGTATTTATTAAAATATGGTTCAAATTACTTGTTATCTAAGGCAATCATTTATGAGTCAACTCGCAATCCAAAGATTAGTTTTGATGTCATGTTGATTGTCTTGTTGATGGATTTCGTTGATATAATTAATCATTTATTCATTGTGTAGTCTCTTATTCATGTTTTGTATTCATTCTTTTGTTCTCGAATCTCAACAAATTTATTTAATGCTTCATCTATAACTATTGCGATGAGTACCGTACCGATGCTTAATGGGACTAACTTTAAAACTTGGAAAAACAAAATTATTATAATCTTAGGCTATATGGACCTAGAACTCGCATTAAGGGATCCGTTTCTCTTCTTATTTGCCTGAGTGCTGAGAAGTGAAAACGCTCCAACCGCGTGAGCCTAATAATCATAAATAATGTTGTCCCGGAGACCTTTTGGACTATGTCTCCGAGGATGTTGATGCTAAAAACATTCATTGATACTTTTTAGGAAGCTTGTTTCCATGAGGTAAAAGAGTATCAGGAATTTAAGGGAGTACATTTTAGAAATAGTTCACGTATCGACAAAACTAAAAGCACTTAAGTTAGGGATATCGGAAGATATTCTTGTGCATTTGGTTTTGATCTTTCTTCCTCCTCAGTTTGGTCATTTTGAAGTGACCTATAATTGTCAAAAAGGACAAGTGAAATATTAATGAATTACTTTCACTTATGACACAAAGAGGAAGATAGGTTAAGAACGATTTAGAACTAAAAATGCTCATTTGGCATTTACGTTTTCTCATGGGACAAAGAGAAGAGGGAAAGAAACTGTGGTTGCAAGTAATAAGAAGCCTAAAAGATCATCTAATGATCATAAAGAAATGCTTTTTTTGCAAGGATCTCACTAACATGAAGTATGATTACCATAATTATCACGCTTGGCATGAAAGGTATATCGTTTGGTCCTGTTTGTATTGTATTGAGGCTAATTTGGTTTCAATTCATACATATACATGGTGATTGTATTTTGGTGCAACCAATCGCATAAAGATGTTTAAGTAGGATTGCCTGAATAACCGAAGACCCAGTGAAGATGAAAAAATTCACCTATATAGAAGAAGCTGGGAATCCGGTTGAAGTTATAGGCATAGGGTCTTTAAGTTATTGTTAAGTACTAAATATTATTTTGTAATAATAATACATTAATTGTATCGTCATTTAGACGGAATTTAATATCTATCACAATATTGAACAAGGAAGGTTATTTTGTTCATTTGGTAATAAATGTGATTTTTTATTTTAATTTCAAGGTTGTCGGTGCTAGTACTTTGTCATGTATTTTTTTTCTTTACTTGACATCATTGAAACAATAAATGAGTCCTATAATAATGAAACCAAAGGTAAAAGCGAAAGTTGTCAAGTAAAATTCTTATGGCATAGGCGTTTGGGTCATATCTCTAAGAGGAGAATTGATAAGCATATGTCAAAAGAAATCTTGAACATACTTGATATTCCGGAAAATACTTTTTACATTAAATGCCTTAAAGGAAAATTTACAAACTCTAAGGGAAAAGTATCCTCGAGAGTATCAAGTATCTTAAAACTAATACATAAAGATATTTGTGGGCCATTCATTATTCCTTCGTGGAAAGGTCAACATAGTTATTACGTTTATAGATGACTATTCTCAATATGGATACATTTATTACTTCATGAAAAGTCTCAAGTTATGGACGTTTTCAAGTCTTATAAGGTCGAAGTTGGAAATCAACTTTGAAAGACTTTTAAGAACATTAGGTCCAATCATGGTAGTGTATACTATGGTGGGAATGACGATTCAAGAAAACAATGTCCGGGTCCTTTTGCTCGCTATTTGGTAGAGTGTGAGATTGTCTCTCTCTATACTAAGCCGGGTACGCCCAGCATCAATGGTATAACTAAGAGACATAATAGAATCCTTAAGGATATGATAAAACTTATGTTTCTTGTATTTTTTATCTCACTCATTATGGGCGATACATTAAAACCGCAGTCTATATTCTCCATAAAACTCCCTCTAAGGCTACTAATATAACCCCTTATGAGTTATGGACAAATTAGAAACCGTCCTTAAATCATCTTCATATATGAGGTTGTCCAACATAAGCTAGGCCTTATGAGCCTAATAAGGGAAAGTTGGATATAAGGTTGTTAGTAGTTATTTGTGAGGTTGCCGAGAGATCTAGGGGCTTATATTTTACAACCCGAAAGCTAGAACATTTTGAATCGAGAATTGCTAGGTTCTTTGAGGATGTTGAATTTAGTGGGAGAATTAGGAATAATATTTTGAAGAGGAAGAGGAACCCATTTATATGGAATTCATTTATATACCACTACCTATAGTTCCAATTGGACATCAAGTTTTGTACTTGACATTCAAGAAGAACATACAATTCAAAATAAATATGACTTCCCTATAAATATTGAACAACATGGAAATGTTGATCATAAGAAGGAAATTCAACAACCTCAAAATTAGTAAGAACTGTTGCCCTTAAAGAGATCAAATAGAGTAAGAAGGAATGCAATTCCGGATATTTATTAAGTGTATCTTGTCGAGAATAAAGGACACTTAGGTTTAGTGGTAGATAATTTATTTATCTTTCATAAAATCCATTAATAGTCCTAATTCTCATAAGTAGATTAATGCCATAAATAAAGAGTCGAATTCTTTGAAAGATAACGATGTTTGGGATCTTGTCCCATTACCTGAAGGACGTGAAACCTATAAATGGGTCTTTAAAGATCAAAAGGGATTCACAAAGGTAATTTGGAAAGATATAAGGCCCATCTAGTCGCTAAAGATTTCAACTCAAAAGGAAGGCATTAATTATAAAGAAACCTTTTTCCGGGATCTTCTGAAAACTCTTTTAGGATCATTATGGCACTAGTAGCACCTTTGATCTTAAGCTTCATTAAATGGATATAAAGATAGTTTTCTTTAATGGAGACATTAAGGAAACTATATGAGTGAAGAAATCCACTTATAGGCTTAAGTAAGCTTCTCATTAATGGTATTTTAAAACTTTATCAAATTATTCTTTCATTTGGTTCTGGGACGAATTTTGGTAAAGATTGTGTATACCATAAGTTCAGTGATTGTGTATACCATAAGTTCAGTGGGAGTAAATTTATATTTTGGTCTTGTATGTGGATGATATTTTGCTTGCTAGTAATATTTTGAACCTTCTTAAGAAAACTAAAAAATTTCTTTATGAAAGATCTTGTTAAGGTATCTTTGTATTAGGAATCCAAAAATTCACTGTGATTGTTCACGGGGTATATTAGGATTATTACAAAAGGCCTATATAGAGAAGGTATTACGAAGATTTAACATGCAAAAATGTAAACCACTTGACACCCTAGTTTAATGGGAAATAAAGTTATAATCTCAAACAGTCATCTAAAATTAATTTTGAATCCAAGTATATAGAAAATGTCCCTCTTGCATCAGCAGTAAGAAAGCTTAATATATGCATAAGTCTTGCATTTTCTGTTGGGATGCTTGGTAAATACCAAAGCAATCCGGAAAGAGAACATTGGGTTGCAGCCAAAAGAATGATACAGTATTTACAAAGCACTAAGAACTACATGCCTTTATTTTAAATCGGATCATCTTGAGATCATTAGGTATTCCGATATTTGTCAAAATTAAATGGCTGCATAAGTTCATTAAAGACTGCGATTTGTCAACAATGTCGAAAGACATATTAAGATATGATATTCGGGCAGCAGTCTTGTACTCCAAACAAGAGTTTATGGATTTAAACATTAAGTATCTTGTTATAAAGAAATAGTACACAAGGGAACAAGTAGAAACACGAATTATTGGAACAAACTCCGTAATTTACGGATCCGTCTTTTGAAATGTTATCATCTTCAGTGTTTCACGAGCATGTTGCTTATATGGGTGTAACAATTTTGATAACATTTGGTTTAGTGGGAGTTTGTGTTATGCTTCATTAATAGTTCCATCATGCTTAAATTTTGATCTCATTTGGTTAAATTGGACTAGTTGGAAGAATATGTACATATTCATTATGATTCCATGCTACACATCTATACTTTTGATCTATGTCATTTAGTTGGATTTGTATACGTGATTATTGTGGGTTTAGTTGCGAATCAATTACAACGACTGCCCCTTTAGTCCTATACTTAAATGGCTAATGGACGAGATTGTTATAAATGGCAATAAAGTGCGCACATAAGGGTTGTCATTTGTGTTATATTCATAATTTAAAGGAAGGACTTTGTTTTGCAACCCAAGTGGGAGATTGTTGGGACATGGCTTGCAACATAAGTCATTTAGACTTCCATACATAAAATTATAATTATAATATTAATTTATAAAGTATAGTTGATAATAAAAGTGTAGAATTCCTGGATATATAATTACCTAATTGTGATGGGCAAAAGGGTAATATAATATCACTAAGCTTCTTGAAAGGGTGTAGTCCCTAGGTGAATTGACACCATGTTTCCTATTTAAAGGCCCTTCCATCAAGCCTAGAAACAATTATTGATTCTTGTTATCTCTCCTAAATTCTCTTCACATTATTGGAAGTACTTGAGAGATTAAGAAGTCACTATCACTTAGAAGATCTATATTTTCCCTACATCTTCTTCTTCATCTCACTTTCTCCCTACAACATCATCCATGGATTCAACAGGTATTGTTACGCTTCCACCTTCATCTCCTTCCTCAAACTTATTCTAAAGGTGAGTATGGCATTCAGGGATTAAAATTGTTCCAACAAGTTCTGCCCATCAATTATGTGCATCTAGTGAAAGAAATATTTTCTTCTCTAAATAATTTTTCTCTTAATCTCTTGCTAAAGTTATGACAAAAGGAAAATTAATAACAAATGTATATTTTAGCGGAACCGGACCGGAACCGGACCAATGGAACCGGAACCGATGTTTTGGTTCTTGTACGTATTGGTTCGGTCTTGGTTCCAAATTTTCGTAGAACCGAATTGTTGGTTCGGTCCCGGTTTTATGAAATTTTGACAAAAAGGGGACCGGACCGGACCGTGAACACCCCTAGGGTAAACTATATAAAAACTACAGCATCAAGCAAACTCTTGTCCCGATGTAAAATAGTGTGATAATCTCGATCATGTATCTCACAAACAAAACAAAAAAACAATAATTTCAAACTTCAAAATACCTTGCTACCCTTACTTTCAACATGTTGGTAGTTAGGGTGAAAGTTTTTGGTCTAAGTTAAAAATTTAACCTTTAGAAAGATAAGGAGGAGTTGTGGGTCCAAGATATAAGTCCAAATCAAATAAAGCATTTTATAGTCAAACACAAGGTGATGAGCTAATTAAGATATTGTTTTATATTCTTTGTAATGTACAAACATTTTCAAACTTGGGAAACTTTAACAAATCAAACATCATAATTCTGTTGATTAAAATAATCCTAAAGTTAAGTTGGTACGTGTCTAGCTTTAATTATTTGGTGTTTTTTATGTACTTAAAAAAAAAAAAAACTAACTTTTTTATTAATGATAGATGAATTGCCCTTAGGCTACATCAAACTAAGCCTATAAATAAGCTAACACAAATCTCCCTAACGGGATTCGAACTCGAAACCTCCGCATGAAAAGATAACACCGGATACCGCTTGAGCTATAGCTCTTTGGTTAGTGTTTTTTATGTACAAATAGAGGAATATTGCTAAATATATATAGGTATAATTAGAAATGGATATGAGAGGATGAAGATAGATTTTGTTCATTTTATACTTCAGTTACATTTGCGTGATGAGAAAATATAGCGTATAAAGTGATATCAAAAGATATTTGTGCAGATTAAGAGACGACCGGTTGTTAATGGGCTTTTTTTTTTTTTTTTTTTTAAAGAGGATCGATAGTGGTTCCCCACTTACCCCCTTACAATAATGATGTTCTAGGAGGCATGGGAATGGATCGAACCCGAGACCTCACACATTGTGAAGTTTGGCTCTACCACTGAACCATTCCTTATGAACGTTAATAGGCTTAGGGTATACAAAAAAATTCAGAAAAAAACTAACTAATTCTTCCATAAGCAATAAAAATTCATGTTTTTATACAATATAACATTGATATCAGAAGATATTAGTGCAAATCAAGAGACAACCGGTTGTCATTGGGCTTGTGCCCAACCAACATTTTTAGCAGGTTTAAGTCTTTATCTTGTAAAAGTTTTGGGTTCAGCATCCACCACTCTCTAAAACTTTCACGACATTATGAATTACTAATATAAATAAATAAAAAAAAGACTCGACTGGTTAAACTAAGATGCTTAACACATTTATATCTGTTTATATTTAATATTTAACATTAACATTTGGTAAAAGTTTTGTTTTGACTATCAAAACGTAAGTAAGGTTATTTTCAAAATTAAATAAAACCATTTTATACTCCCTTTGTCTCAGAAAGATAGTTTACTTTGACTTTTTATGGTCAACAAAAATAAACTTTGACAAAATATTGGTTTCAATTTAATGATCACAATAAAATTCTAAAAATTGTTATTGATAAATCGTTTAATGATTTATCAATTACAAATTTTATTACAGTTCATGAGCCTTCACAATTCACGATGGCGAATCTTGAAATATAGTCCCAAAATAAATATTTTTTATGTTTGCAATTTTTATTATCTCAAAAAAAAATCTACAATATAAGTTTAAAAGAGCATAAACACAACATAACTAATGAAGCCAGTGTTTATATTACAGTAATTTAAATTGTCAAATGTAAACATTATTATTTGGAAGGAATATTCTCTTTTAATAATAGCCTAACTTTGTTTGGTAAATGTTGAATGCTTCCCATCATCATCGAACAAAGAATTTTGAGCCACAAACAGAAAATTTATGTGCACCCTCCTAAATAAATGTTTTCCCTTCAAGTACATTGAGATTAGATGGATTTCGAACCGCTGAACCGAGCGGATAGCTCCACCCAATGGTGCCGATTGGAGCCACCTCATTTTAGCTCCACCCAACGGTTGAGATGTGTCCGAACTCGGTGGGACCCAAACCCACAAAAAGTTGAAATCATCATAGCCGCACACCCAAACCGCTCGCCTATGTGGCCTTGATCGGAGCCGTTGGGTGGAGGGGTGGAGCGGTTCCGGATCCAGATTAGATAAATGTGATTAAGTGTCTGATGTTTTATTTCTGTTTGAGGTGTCTGAACTTTAATTATAATGATTTTGGTACAAACACATACTCCCTCCGTCCCAGAGTATATGTCCACACTCTCATTTGCACAGAAATTAAGAAATAGTGGAAGTGATATAGGAGTAAGTGTTGTGGGTATAAAAATAAAGTAGGAGAGAGAATAAGTGGGAGGGAATAGTAAGTTGATTGGTGTTGTGAGTATAAAAGTAAGTAGGAGAGAGAATGAGTGAGAGGAATAGTACAGATTTTTTGCCATTTTAGAAAGTGGGCATATACTTTGGGACAGACTAAAAAGGAAAGGTGAACATATACTGTGGGACGGAGAGAGTACTACTTTTGTCTCAAAAAGTTTATTCCATTTTGATTTTTTATGATCAAAATAAATAAATTTCGACTAAATATTACTATTGCTTAACCACCAAGAACTAAGAGCATGCACAATGGTAAATCTCTTTCAAATTGTTTTGTTGTAGCCTCACTAGGGATGGCCAAAACCGGTTCCGGGCCCGGTTCGGCAAAAGGGTGACCCTGAACCGGCCCGCGCTTACCCCGGTTCCGGTTCCGGTTTGGCACAATCTAGTTCCGGTTCCGGTCCGGATGCCTTGCGGTTACGGTTACGGTTCTGGTCCGGTTCGGCATATATGTGACCCTGAACCGGCCCGGATGTCTTGCGGTTCCGGTTCGTCCGGTTCCGGTTTCCTCCCCTGTTTGCTCCGGTTCCGGGCTTTTCCGGTCTGATTCTGGTCCGGTTTTCCGGTTCGGTTTGGCCATCCCTAAGCCTCACATGTTAAGTCGTAAATAAAAAGTTTAAAGTTTCTTCTACAATGGTGGAGCTCTTAAAATTTAATGACCAACATATAGAGAATTATTGAAGATTAATGAAAGAGCTCATAGAAAAAACTTTTTATGGAAAGAGTTACTCCTTACTAAAGAACTCTTTCAGAAACTCCATAATGATAAAACCTCCAAATAGCTCTTTAAGTAAAATAAAAATCTCTAAAAAAGCTCTCATTGTGGACGCTCTAAGTTATTTATCAATTACAATTTTTAGAATTTCATTATAATGATTAGATTGACAATAATGGTTGATCAAAGTCCATTCATGTTGATAAATAAAAGTCAAATTGAGACAAATTTTCAAGGACATATTGTGTATAAGAAATTAGAGTACATTTTTCAAATAGTCGGAAAATAAAAGTAACAAATTAAGTTAAGCCATTCAAGTAATTAATAAAAATTTGAAAATGGCAATAGCCAATAAGTAGATAAGATGAAAGTAGTAACATTTGTCTTTTAAGGTAAAAACAAAGGTTCATAAGTCCTTTGACCTGTGGCCTACAAGTAACTTTTTTCTCTCAATTAAAAGATTAGATGCTTATATGAGGAGAAGACAATGATCATAGTCCAATGCTACATTTCCATGTGCCCAAATTTGATCAAGGATTTTGGGAATTATGAGCTAGATGACTCCCAAATAATTTGTCAGACCATATATCAAATCTTAATGAATGTGTTTTCTTAGAGGTTAGTTTGAGAATTTCAATCTAAATCAACAATAATTGTCAAAAGTGAAATAAATTGTGAAATTCTTAATTACCTGTGCAGTCGGACATAGCAGTTGGACAGCAAAAAGATCCAAATCTAGTAGATGGGATTTCTTTGGGCTCCAATTATTGGCTCTTTATAGTATAAATTTTGTGTTAGTAGACCATGCTATGTCTGTTAGAATACTTATCTTTTGTGTATTTGTATGTTTTAAGAGTCTAATGGGGTAATATTTGATTTAATCAGGATTTAACTCAAAATAAAAGTAATGTTAAAGAAGTTGAACATAGTTTGCTCTAAAATTCTTCAGCTAATTGAACCCGAACCAATCTAACTCAAGAAAATGAATCAAATCAGAGTCGATGTTGTTTGTTTCTTTCAGCAAAAAAGAAAAAAGTAATTTTTCGTTGACCATATAAAGTCTTTAATGTTTCAACATAATTTGTGACATTATTGTTTCCATCAACCCAACATAGAAAGATAACACAACACGATGACAAGCCGAAAAAGGAAATCGACATAAAAACTATACGAGAGGGGAAAAAAGAAAGGATTTGAATCGCGATTCTGGAGGGGAGAATGTATAGTTGTTTGATACGATTTTTACTTTAGAAATTACAACATGATATCTGAAAAGAGGGTTACAAAATCCATGAACTTAGACATAATCCCAATTATTCAAGCAAAGTTTTACATATTCTTTGGACTCTAAATTCAATATTCCACTTCTCTCATTGTTTAGATACACAATATTCCTAATTGATAGTGCCATAGGTCAACAGATAAGGTAGATATAATAAACTAACACATGTTGTATGTCTAATTATGATAATTTAGGCTAATAAGACTTAAATTTGGGAATCTTAAACTATCCTAGTTTTGTATTGGATAAAAAATTTACAAACCCTTGATTTCATATTTGATTTGGAAGATCAATTGCTATGGATACTATTTTAGAAAGTAGAGTTGTATCTATCTCCAATTAACATACAAGATCCATGGGCCATAGCTAATTTGTAGGGCCCATTTTACTGTTGACATAAATTAAATTAAAAAAAAAAGGTGGTTAGTCATCACATTATGATTTTCTTTTAGATTTCCTTCTTTTAAAAAAAATGACTATTTTTTCTAATTTGGCTCACATAATTTCTTTATTTACACTAGGATATATGGGATCAATATATTTACAAATTACTGGGCAAGGCATATATAAATAAAAATAAATTGAATTTTCCCCCTAACGGTCTTGGCTATACTCCTTCTGTCTCAAACTTATGGTTAGTACAAATAAGTGTGTGGAGATTAAGAAAATAGTAGGTGTTGTGATTGAAAAGAGAGAGAAATAATGGAGAGTTGCTGTGAGTGGGGAAGAGAAAGAAAATTGAACATATTTTGAGTAAGTAACCATTAATAGTATGTAACGCCCAAAATATAAATAAGAGCAATGCTAGGGGCACAAAATAAGCTTACAAAAAATGAGGTGGCGATATTTTATTGGTTGCATCGATAATGGACCCGTCACACTCTACTTAAAAACACCAATAAAATCATGACACCTAGAATTTTGTGAGCAAGATTTTGTGACTTTTTGGTGCTCCTAATATTATTCTATAAATAAATAACCATAAATTTGGGACATAAAGAGCATTAAGGTGCATATGGAACGGTTGCAGAAATCGATTGCCCGTATGTACAACAATAAATTGCGATTTATGATCAACTAAAATCAAATCGCTAAAATGTGCTCATCATTTCTGATTTTTAAACTCAATCAACCATACTCAAAAGAACTTTTCTAATGGCATTTTTTTTTTAAATTGAGTTTTTTATTAAATGAATGACTTAAATTATTACAAGAGTATGCACTTCAAAGTGCTTACAAATCGTAGTTGGTGGAGTTTGAACCACTGACCACTTGTTTGTTTAGAAAGGTACACCAGATGCCGCTTGAGTAAGAACTCTTTGACGACACTCAGACTACATCTTACTTTTGATTAACTGATCTCAACTCGTTTAAAACTGTCGATTAATAAACTTTTAATCGCAATTGATCATTGCTAAATAGAAAAAACTGTTCTAATCATGTTTGACCGCATCATTACTCCAAGAATGATGCCATGTTAAATAAGGATGTTAAATAAGGAAGATCTCACGTACCACTCTTGTGTGCCACTCCATTACCACTTGTAATCCAACAGTTCACATGTTTGGATAATATCAATCTCAATAACTGTGAGCCATTAAATCACTTGTGGCACATGGAGTGGTACACAAAGTGGCACAGAGGATTTGGACTCGAAAAAAAAAAAAAAAAAAAAAAAGAACATTTACTCCATCACCACGTGGCGCAATAGGATTCCAAGCGTCATCCAATTATCATTTGCCAAATTTCCGCTCCCTATATATGCACTCCCTCGTTCCTTCCTCCATTGGTACAATTAGAAATCTTCAAGAAGAGAGAAGAAAAACAAAAAACAAACAAGAAAATACCATCAAAAAAATCTCCTCCCATTTCAATATTCATCCAACCAAACACTCCACAAAAATTATCACACAGTGAACAACGTGTTGTGTGTGAAAGAGAAAAAACAGAGAACCCAAGTTTTACAGGAAAAGAAAAAAAAAAAGATGGAGCAATTGATTAAGGCAAAAGAGAGGTCAAGATTCAAAAGGGTATGTGTATTTTGTGGAAGTAGTGCTGGAAAAAGAGATTGCTATAAAGATGCTGCCCTTGATTTAGGCCAAGAACTGGTAAATTTTGTTTCTTTTTTATCGATTCGATTTCTCAATTTCGATCATAATAATACTGTAATAAAGTGGTTTGTTCAGATCAGTTTTATACCCGACCGATTATCTAACTTTATTGGGGGTTTGATTTTGATGAAGGTTACAAGAAATTTGGATCTTGTTTATGGTGGTGGTAGTGTTGGCCTAATGGGATTAGTTTCTCAAGAAGTTCACCGTGGTGGTAACCATGTTTTAGGGTACTTACTATACAAAGACTCACCCTATTTTTTTTTTACCATTTTACCTTTCTCTGTTTTTTTTTGGGTCATTTTCTAATCAAAATCTCCTCTGTTTTGCAGAATTATCCCAAAAACTCTCATGTGCAAAGAGGTTTGTGCCTAATCCCATCTGGGTTTTATCTTTAATTACTCATTTTAGACCTCTCACTTTCACTTGCGGTGGGACGGACTAAAAGGGAAAAAGTCTTTCTTCACTTTTCACTTCTGTTGGGACGGAAAGAGTATGTATGAAATTTGTGTGATTTTAATTATAATTACAGATAACTGGAGAAACAGTAGGGGAGGTACGAGCAGTAGCTAATATGCATCAAAGGAAAGCAGAAATGGCCCGCCATTCCGATTGCTTTATTGCCTTGCCTGGTTTGTCACCTTCTCTCTCTCTCTCACACACAGTACACACACTATACTTTCTCTCTCTAAATTTCATTGTCCTAATTTCTTTGTCAAGAAAATTAGTACTCCCTCTGTCCCTAAACGAGGGTCCATTTTCAAGAAATCTTTGTCCCTAAATGAGTGTCTTTTTTTAACATAACTTTCTCCCTAAACGTTTTTTTTTCGAAAATTTTTTCACCGGTTTCTTTATACGTGTAAAACTAAAAGTTTGGAAAGGAGATTACAAGATTATATATAAATCGTTGTTATCAAATTGTTCAAAAAGTTGAGATTTTCAATATCCATTAAAATGAAATTTGGACACTCATTTAGAAACAGAAAGAGTAATTAATAATAATAATTTTATTTTATGAATTTTATTATAGGTGGATATGGAACATTGGAAGAGTTATTAGAGGTCATTACGTGGGCCCAGCTCGGAATTCACGACAAACCTGTACGGCAACTACTTCGATTCTCTTTATTATTCATTCCTTGTTTGGTTAAATTTAGACAAACATAATACTCCCTCCGCCCTAAATGATCTTTATATTTTTTTCGTAGTTTTTACAAAGGTATTTTGAACAATAAGTTTGAGTTGATTGAATTATTCTAATAAAAATCTAAAAGTTGTTTGTGATAGTATTGTTTAAGGTGAATCAATAACAACTTTTAGATTTTCATTATGATAATTCAATCAACTCAAACTTATTGTTCAAAATACCTTCGTAATAACTACGAAAAAAATATGAAGATCATTTTGGGACGGAGGAAGTAAATCAAATATATTTTCCTCTGTTTTAATTTACCCTCTTTTTTTTTTTTCATTTAATCGTAATTTTTTAAAACTTAAAGAAATTGTTTGTATTATTTTAGGTGGGATTGCTAAATGTTGATGGGTACTACAATTCTCTACTCACATTCATTGATAAAGCTGTCGATGACGGATTCATCATGCCAGCTCAGCGCCACATCATCGTCTCTGCTCCTACGGCAAAAGAACTAGTCCAAAAACTTGAGGTAATTAAGAAAATAGTTAGTTTAAACCAACCGTTTAGTGCTTCATATACTCCATCCGTCCCACCTCACTTGAGACCTAAGAGGTGGGCACAATAACTGAGGAAAAATAATAAAATAAGGAAAATGTGTGGTAAAAAATGAAAGAGAGAGAACGAGTGAGGTAAACAGGTGTAAAATGAAGAGAAATAAGTGGTGGGGTAGATTCAATATAAAATTATTAAAAGTGATTATTTTGGGAGGTCTCAAGTGAGCTGGAACGGAGGGAGTAATTTGATGAAGGATAAATTTACTTTTTATTTTCATTAATTTACTTAAAATTAATGATTTGTAATATTTAAACAGGATTATGTGCCTGCACATGATGGAGTGGTGGCAAAGGCAAGGTGGGAGGCAGAACAAGTGGAGCTAAATGCATCTTTGCAGACTGAACTAGCTCGGTAGAAGATGACAAAAAAAAAAAAAAAAAAAAAAAACAGTTCTTTAGGGTTTCTTTTGTAATTAGGGTTTGTACGGGGTTCTTTTTTTTTTTTTTTTAATTTTCTACCATGAATTTTCCGGAATTATTTGTATTTATTTATGGAATCTGGAAAATAGGGTGGAGAAGAAATTAATAGGTCAGATATTTATTTTGTAGGAAATGATTAATTAAATTATTTCCAAGTTTGTTGTGTAGAAAAAGATAAGTTAAATGGAGGTAGAAGAAAAAACAAAATATAGTTGCAGCTTTGCTTTATCTTGCCTTGCCTCGCCTCGCCTCGCCTCAGTTATTGTTACTCTCATTTTAATAGCTCTATTTGGCCCGAAATAAATATCGCCTATTTTTTAACGATATATATTTTTTTAGTAAATAAAATTGTAAAGCTAGTTATTGATACACTAATATAAATACAATTAATAATATTTTTAAAATTTTTATTACAATGATTAATTAACTAAAAATTACTTTTCAAAACTCTTCTACATTTATTCCAAGACGGAGGTCGGACTACTCATGACTGATGCTTCTGCTACTCTTGTTTTTGCCCTACCCATCTTGTTATTGTTTTTTCTTGACCATGGGATTATTTACTTGGAAGCAAAATTTTGCTTTTGTTTAGCCGTCCACATTTTTTTATACTCCTTCCGTCCCAAAATGATTTTCGAGTTTGACTATTCAAACTTTTTAAGGATACAAACACTTACTTCACTAGCCATGCTTTGTTTATGCACTTTTTTAAGGCCAAATCGTAGAAATTGGAAAAACTTTTTGAGACAATGAGAAATGGCAAATGAGAAATCATTTTGGGACGGAGGGAGTATAACCCATAATTTGGGAAGGGCATGTTACAAGATCAATATAACTTTATGTTCATATTTAATGGTCAAGTATTAGTATAGTGTTTTTTTTTTTTAAAAAAAATATCTATTCATTATTGGCCACTTAAACAAACACCGGCAATTTTAATAGAAAAATGGGTAGTTTTAATGTTTTTAGAAAAACCACAATTTTAACCAATGAGCACTAGCTCACAGTGGTACAAGCCTTTGCCTTCCTACAGAAATATCTCGTGTTCGATTCATCCCTCCCCAGCTGTCAAAAAAAAAAAAAAACAATTTCTTCATTATATAAGACTCACCCGTCATTATATTAATTTTATTAAATGATTTTTTTTAGATAATTAATTTTTTATTTGATAGTTTTCTTTCATTATCAACATAAATTATAACTTGAACACAAAATATTTGAAATACGAAAAGATAAAAATTGTGAAATTAACAAGTCAAACCTTGATTAATTTTTTATTTGATAGTTTTCTTTCATTATCAACGTAAATTATAACTTGAACACAAATTATTTGAGATACAAAGGGATAAAAATTGCGAATTTAACAAGTCAAACCTTCAAACGAGGACTCTTTTGCATTGTACGTGCCAAAAAACATAATTTTTATTCCCTCTCCGCCGGTCCAATTTATTGTCGCTTGATAGACAAAAGCCTCCAGCCGAAACCCTAACTTGTTCCTCAAGTTAGGGTTGCCGCCTCCCTCTCCTATTTTTGTACATAATTCAAGTTTCCTAGTTATAGTCTTACTAGTATACTACTCTTCGAATAGCTTTACAATTCCTTATTTACAGTCTTGTATATATAGGGGATGATTATTATCAATAAACTGGGATGACTTTTATTCTAATAATATTTACAAGTTTCTCTAATATCCTTCATGGTATCTAGAGCGTAAAAGATCAAAAAAAAAAAAAAAAAAAATCCTCCATGGCCGAATCCTCCACCAAGCCGAATCTGGCAAAACCCACCAAACCCATGATTATTGTGTCTCTTGCTCACATCCTCAAGCTCAACCCCACCAACTACATAGGTTGGAAAACTCAAATTGTGGTCTGTCTTCGTGGTTATGATCTTCACCAATTTATCGATGGCACTCATATGGCACCATCCAAAGACCAACCTAATCCAGCAGCTAATCCCACCATACCGGCCGAATCCACCGATTCACAAAAAGCAGCAGCCCGTCTAGCAGCAGTCGCCGAACCCGCCACCATCCCAAACCCTACCTATACTACTTGGTATCGACAGGACCAATTACTCCTGAGTGCCCTCGCCGGATCTCTCTCTGCCCCTCTTGTACCACTGATTTTATTTTGCACAACAACCCTAGAAGTTTGGAACACTTTGGCCCAAATTTTTGCAAACCCATCAAAGGGCCATCTTAAGCAGATCAAGGACAGACTACGCACCATCACTAAGGGTTCACGCTCTGTGACAGATTATATGCATGACCTTAAATCGTGAGCTGACCAATTGGCATCTCTTGGTCATCCGCTTGATCCTGATGATCTTGTTGACAAGGTTCTTGAGCAACTGCATGATTCTGACTTTGACAGCGCCGTTACCGCAGTTCAAAGTAGAGACACACCAATGTCGTTTGACGAACTTCATGAGAAATTGATCAACAAAGAACTATCTATCAAACATCGAGCCACACCTGTCACTTCCTTCCCGGCCACGGCTGCTTATGTTGCTAAACAACCCAGCTGAAACACACAGCCTTGCCCACCCAACAACAACCCTAACCCCTCATCTCGGCAGAACCCTAACCCCACCCCTCCCTACAACCAGCCGAACACAAACACCACCTCTAACTACAAAGGTCGCTGCCAATGGTGTCGCAAGGAAGGTCACTTTCTCAACCAATGCTACATGTTCCGCCAAGCCTATTCGGATGCCAACTTCCCTACTCCCAATCCCTCTCCACTTTAGAATTACCAACACAACCCAAATCCGAATAAACAGCCTTACCGTGGCCAACATCCAGCACCACCAGCCGCATATACATCCCATACCAATTCAACCCCGGCTCCAGGATGGTTATTTGATAGCGGAGCAACACATCATGCAACTAATGATCTTCCCAACCTCTCTCTGCACACACCTTATGATGGCACTGACGAACTTATGATCGGTGATGGTTCAGGTTTATCTATATCTCATATTGGTTATACCTCTCTACCCTCCCCTTCATCCCCGTTCATTTTAAATCATGTTCTCCATGTACCCTCTATCTCTCGTAATATCTTATCTGTTTCCAAATTCTGTGTCGATAACAATGCATCTGTCACCTTCTTACCTGATTCTTTTGTTGTGAAGGATCTCAGTACAACCAAAATTCTTTTCCAAGGCAAATCTAGCTCCGGCGTTTATGAATGGCTTCCGTCCCCTCCTGCTGTTCATGTCTCAGTGTCCTCCCATACAATTCATTGGCATCACCGTCTGGGTCATCCATCTTCTCAAATTTTACAGCACATTAGTTCTAATTTTAGCTTAGATATTCCTAGAAGACTTTCCTTTCAGTGTAATTCTTGTGATTGTAATAAGAGTCAATAACTTCCATTTAATGAAAATTCACTCTCTTCCACTGGTCCGCTTGATTTAATTTACAGTGATGTGTGGACCTCACCCATCTTATCTTTTGATGGTTACAAGTACTACATTATTTTTGTCGATCATTTCACAAAATACACTTGGCTCTACCCCCTCAAACATAAGAACGATGCCGCTAAGGTTTTCATCTCCTTCCGCAATCTTGTCGAAAAGTTTTTCTACCGTTCCATCATCACAATATTCAGTGATAATGGTGGTGAATACATTGGACTCCGTCCCCTCCCCCTTTCCCTTAGGATCTCTCATCTCACATCCCTCCTCATACCCCAGAACATAATGGGTACTCTGAAAGACGTCATCGTCACATTGTAGAAACTGGTCTTACTTTCTTATCTCATTCCCACATGCCTCCCATTTTTTGGCCATTCGCTTTCGTCACTGCATGCTATTTAATCAGTCGCATGCCCACACGCACTCTCAATCTGCAGTCCCCATATCACAAACTATTTGGTCATCCTCCCAACTATCACAAACTCCAGAGTTTTGGTTGTCTCTGTTATCTGTGGCTCCGTCCCAACACATCTAACAAACTCAACCCAAAGTCTGCTCTGTGTGTCTTCGTAGGCTACTCACCTACTCAGAGTGCCTACTATTGCCTCGAATCTAAATCTCACAAAGTCTATGTTTCGCGTCATGTGAAGTTTGTAGAGCGCACCTATCCATTTGTTTCTCTCTCCACATCCACTTCTCCAGTCACGACTGCAATAGAATGGTGTACAATCAAACTCCCACTACTTTCCCCGCCTTTGGCACCTCCCTCCACTACTGTCAATTCACCTAGACCGACTGGACACCCTCTCACTCCACCGGTTGACCCTCCTGGGCAATCTATTGAACCTAGCTCCCCCACGTCGGTTCAGTCATCACCACCTAGCTCGGTCACCTCCTCTTCCTCTTCCGCTGCCTCATCTGACTCCGGCTACAACTCTTCAGCCTCTACTATTCCTTCCCCACCTCCTATACCTCCCAAACCCATCACTCGCCTTCGCAACAATATCCGGAAACCCATTACCAAACTCAATCTTCAGGCCTCTCTTCAATCTCCTGATTCTGAACCATCTACATATGCCCAGGCCCTCAAAATTGCAGCATGGCGTGCTGCCATGCAAGCTGAGTACGATGCATTAGTACATAATCAAAGTTGGGATCTTGTTCCGGCTGTTTCCACGCAACATCCAATTGGTTGCAAATGGATCTTTAGAACCAAATATAACCCCGACGGTACTATTGAACGTCACAAAGCACGATTAGTTGCCAAAGGCTTCCATCAGAGACCGGGTGTGGATTATTCTGAGACATTTAGTCCCATGGTCAAACTGGCCACTATCCGTACTGTTCTCTCCCTTGCAGTCATACGAGGTTGGTCTCTCCGACAGGTCGATATAAACAATGCATTTCTTCAGGGTTCGCTGTCCGAAGTTGTGTACATGACCCAACCTCCAGGTTTTGTTGATACTCATCATCCCACTCATGCGTGCAAACTTCGTCAGGCGATATATGGCCTCAAACAGGCTCCTCGTGCATGGTACACTGAATTAAAACATTATCTCATATCAACTGGGTTTCAAAATTCGAAATCAGACTCGTCTCTCTTTACTTGCTCTCATCCGACTGGATTTCTTGTACTGTTGGTTTACGTGGATGATATTATTATAACTGGATCCTCTGATACCTTATCAGAATCGTTTCTTCAGTCTTTTGATGTCAGGTTTTCTCTCAAAGATCTTGGCCGTTGTCTTACTTTCTTGGTGTGGAAGTTCTTCCCCACAAAGATGGTCTATTTTTAAGCCAACAAAAGTACATACAGGATCTTCTTGTTCGGTACAACATGGATGAGTCTAAACCAGTTCCCACACCCTTGGTGTCGGATCCGTACCTCACAGCTGACTCGGGCACTCCCCTGTCCAATCCTTCGGATTATCGCCAGTTGGTTGGTTCATTGACGTATCTCTCGATTACCAGGTGTGACTTCTCCTTCGAAGATAATCGTCTTGCTCAGTTTATGCAGCATCCCACAGACATACACTGGGGTTACCTTAAACGCATTCTGCGTTATATGGCTAGAACTCGTGCTCATGGTCTTCTTTTGCGTAAGGCTTCTCCTGACATTCTTCATGCCTTTACGGATGCTGACTGGGCTGGTGACAAGTTAGACTACGTTTCAACAACTGGTTACTTAGTTTATTTTGGCTCGAATCTTTTGTCTTGGAGTTCCAAAAATCAACGAACTCTACTCGCTCATCCATCGAAACGGAATATCGAGCCGTGGGTGCCACATGTGCCGAGGTACTAGGGATTCAAAACCTCCTCTCTGAACTTCAGGTTGTTCCTCCTCAATAACCAGTAATATACTGTGATAATCTGGGTGCCACCTATGTTGCTGCAAATTCACGCTTTCACTCCCGTATGAAACATATTGCTTTGGACTATCACTTTGTTCGCGAACAGGTTCAGAATAATAAGTTACGTGTCACTCACATTTCTAGAGATGATCAGTTAGCTGATGCACTTACGAAGGCGTTACCTCGCATGCGCTTTCAGTTTTTGCTTTCCAAGATTGGCCTTACCCTCCGGACGTCCATCTTGCGGGGGCATGATAGACAAAAGCCTCCAGCCGAAACCCTAACTTGTTCCTCAAGTTAGGGTTGCCGCCTCCCTCTCCTATTTTTGTACATAATTCAAGTTTCCTAGTTATAGTCTTACTAGTATACTACTTTTCGAATAGCTTTACAATTCCTTATTTACAGTCTTGTATATATAGGGATGATTATTATTAGTAAACGGGGATGACTTTTATTCTAATAATATTTACAAGTTTCTCTAATATCCTTCATCGCTTTTCTACCAAAACTTCAGTTCATAGTAATTGTCATTTTTAAGTTTACATCACTTCGAATTTACTTTTATCCTTATAATTTTATAATGAAACTAGTTTATTTATTAATTACTTAAGTGAAGTAATATAGAAGAGAGAACAATACAACCACAAAATCTTGGGAAAAACGTCTTGGGAAAAGCGCGTTTTCCTAACTCCCAGGAAAAACGTGTTTTAAAAAAAAACGTGATGGCATTTTTGTAAATATGTGGAACTTCTTTAAAAAAACGGGCGGTGGCATTTTTGTAAATAATCGGAATTTCTTAACGATTCTAGATATTAATATAAAACCTTCTGGATATGAGATTGATAGCCAGAACCTTTGAAAATGATAGCCAGAAGGGATTTTTGTAAATAATCAGAACTTCTCACGATTCTAGATATCAATAAAGAGGCTTTGACCAACAAGTCCCTTGTCCAGATAAAAATTACCAATAAAGACCAACATTTTCGAAATTGCCAAAAAGTCCCTTAGATAGTTTGCTGGACATCATTGCCCTTGACTTGAGCATAACGGGCGCACCATCCGTTTTCCCCATTCTTCTTCTGCACTTGCTTGATGTCCTGTACACCCTCTTTCTATCTCTTACTTTTTTTTTTCCTTCAAATTTTAAAATGCAATATTTCAAAATCTATAAGTCGAAAAAATAATTTGAAATTAATGTTTTAATCGTGTTGTCAAGACGAATCAAATAAGTACACTCTACACATAATTTAAATATTAGAAATAAAAATCTCATTTTTCACTAGTAAAAATTTGAGAAATCATTTTTCATTTCTCAATTAATTTCACAATTTTAGAAAATAAAAAAATCATTATTCACTTGTAAAATCATTTCTCAACTGATTTCTCACTTGTGTGATTTCACAGTTGTGTCATTTTTTCATTTTTCACTTTAGAAAATAACTGAGACATGTATTTCACAGTTGTTCACACATGAATTTGAATATAATAACTCGGACATTCATTTCACACGTTCAAACATGAGTTTGAGTTTAATAACTGAGACATGGATTTCACAGTTGTGTGATTTCTCAGTTATGTCATGTTTTTGTTTTTCACTTGTAAAATCACTTGTTAAATGATTTTAAAGTTATGTCATTTCACAATTTTGTAATTTTTTTTCATTTTTCACTTGTAAAAACTAATAAATTCATCGATCAATTTTCAACAATTATTATAAAACTGAGACATGAATTTCACAGTTGTTCACACATGAATTTGAATATAATAACTGAGACATTCATTTCACAGTTGTACAAACATGAATTTAAATATACTAACTAGGACATTCGTTTCTCAATTTTTCACACATGAGTTGAGTATAATAATTTATTCTATTGTTTAAAGCTAAATATTTAGTTAATAAATGTAAATTGACATCATGTGTGAAACAATTGATAACTCAATCTCGTAGTTGTTTAAAGTTAAAAAAAAAAAAAAAAAAAAAATCTCATATGCACTGTAGACAAATGATAAATTAACTTTTTTATTATCGAGTAAATGTTTAATTAAGAAGAATGCTTCTACCCCCCCCCCCCCCACACACACATAACTAAAAAAATAAATACATAAAATGTGATTTTGTTTTGTTAAATTTAAAACAGTTCATAAAAAGCACAATAATGAGGTTGGCAAAGTAGTAGAGTTCATAATATAAAACCAAGAGCTCTTGGGTTCAAACCTTGGTGCAAGCATTATATTTTTAATTATTTCTAGTCATCAAAGATGAAGGTGGGGAAGGGTAGCGACGGTCGGAGTTGACTGGAGGTCCGGCAACGGCGGCAGTGGGTTGCGGCGGCGGTTGTGGGCGGCAGCTGCTAAGGGCGGCGGTGGGTTGGGCGGCTGTGGGTGGTGGGCGGCGCAGTCAGTCAAAGTCAAAGGTAAAGGAGGCGGTCAAAAAATGGTCAATGGTTAGAGGTGTGATAGGATTTTAATTAGGGTGGGGTATTTTTGCCATTTAAAAAGTTTGAGGGATTTATTGGTAAAATTGATTTCAACCCAAGGACCCTAAGGTAGAATATGAAATGTTGTGTTTTTATAGGCAAATACCACCTTCCCCAAGGGACTTATTGGTAAAAAATCTCATCAATATAAAGCCTTCTGGATATGAGATTGATAGTCAGAACCTTTGAAAGTGATAGCCAGAAGGTTTTTTCTGAATTTTTTTTTTGAATAACAGAAGTGTTAATAGATAGCCAGTGATAATGTTTAGGATGACCAGTTGCTGTGTTAGGAACGTCCAGTGAGTGTGTTGAGGACCTCTAGATGATTTTGAAAAACACGTTTTTCCTAACCACTAGGAAAAACGCATTTTACATGAGACCAACTCCAATACAAAAGGGTAAATTTAATTATTATTTTTCTTCACTGGGTTGTACTTATAATTGTAAACAAGATCTCATTAAAAACTGGGTAGATTTTTCTTAGCGGTAGGAAAATTTGATATTTAGACTTGAGAATCTCTCATTTACAAGCGAAAAACGAGTTTCAACTTTAAATCATGTTTCACCGGAGCTCAAATCCTTTGTACCACTTTGTGTGCCACTTCATGTGTCACAAGTGATTTATGGCTCACAATTGTTAAGAGTGGTATTTTGTAATATTATGCAAACATGTGAACGGCTAGATTAGAAGTGGTGGTACATGAGATCTCGATTCGTTTCACCTATATGAAAGAACTACTTTTTCTTACTAAAAGCTGATTTCTACAAAATATACTCGTGGTTAAATTTTAAGCGAAAAAAAAGGGGCATTTATTTTAGATTGAAGCTAAAGTCCAATTTTGCCGATAGTTTTCCAACAGCTAGTTTTTTTTTTTTTTTTTTAAGCATAAAATATTTTGAGAGGTGACAGATTTAACGCGAAGCACTAATATTTTAGTGGCAGTCCAATTACTGATGATTAGTGGTTGTTTGTTAGTCAAAATTAATTAGTTACCACCTTGTTAGCATGTGGTGTTAAAAGTTTTGGCGTTGCTAATTAAGCTTTAAGCTTTGAATTTATTAGTTAGAGTATATGCCTAATAGTGAGAAATGATGTTTTAGTGAAATTTGCTTCATCAAAAGTTTACTCTATGCAGTGGCGAGCGAATTTTTATCTTAAAAAAATAATATTTATTATTTATAAAAACGTATTTTTAGTTTATAAGATTCATGATGTAGATAATTGTTTAAATTCGTTGTTTATTAATCCATATTACAAAAAATAAAAAATCACTTTTATTGTATTACCATAATTACCTATCTTTGTAAACACACGCTCATAAATAAGCATAAATTGTTTAAAATGTTATACGCATGAAAATAATAACTTAAAATACCACACATATATGGAAACAATAGTGTGCATGCACTAGATATACAATATCGTGCTCTTTTTATAAGTAATAAAAAATTATGAAAGATATATATATTTAGCATGAACGACGTCGTTTAGGGTAAATCAAAAAAAAAAATAAAAAAAAATAATACGTTTTCGGTTCAACTAAACAGTCTCGCCTAGGGGTTTGACCGAGAATTTTTGGGCGATGATTCCCTTGTCCCCTTGTCCCTAGGGACCTCATTGTTAGTAACCAGTGGCGAGGCTAGGGCAAAAGGAAGGGGGACATTCGACCCCCTTAAATTTTGAAATGTGTCAATTTTAGTACCTTCAAAATTTTAGAAAATGACATTTACTACAAAGAAAATGATGAATTTATTCATTTTGACCCCCCTTAAAATTGTGAAAAAAATACACTATTCGACCCCCTTGTATACTAAATTTGTAAACCTCAACAATAATACTTATCCCCAAGCAACCTTGACCCCCTTTTCGGAAAATCCTGGCTTCTCCACTGTTAGTAACATGTCCCTGAAAGTAATATTTTTGTAGTCGCAATATCTAGTAAAGACTTTTTCAGAGCATAAATAGATTTCCAAGGACTTTTGAAGAATTTCAAGAAACAAACCTACAAGGACTTCTAAAGAAATACTCTTTGAATACTCTTTAGGTGGGAAGGTGACAAGAGTTGTTTGCAAACAATCTCTTCTCAAGAGATTGATATACATCAAATGTTCCATTGATTTTGATATAATTATTAACCTCTTTTTAATTTATGCAAAAATATTATAGAATGATCTGGTATTGATTGTACAATGTTTGTTTGATTTAGGCATATAAGTCCTCTAATCACATAGAGAACATCTAGTTCATCATTGATCACTCAATTGATGGATTAAAATTGTCTTAGATTAAGTTTACATTTCATTGCAAAATGATTACATGTGTTAATTCGTATCATTAACATGTTATTTCTTTTTTTATTAATTGATAATGCCAATGAAGGCTACAACGGGGCCTATAATAGGCTAACACAAATGCCATGAAGGTTACAACTAGGCATGTAAATATGCTAACACAAATCTCCCTAACGGGATTCGAACTCGTGACCTCCGCATGAGAAGCTAACACCGGATACCGCTTGAGCTAGCTCTTTGGTCATTAACATGTTATTTCATTACTGTTGCAATGTTGCAAATCTTTTCTGATTCAAAATGTTTTTCTGCTGAAATGATTGCACTGACATTGATTGCCAAAGTTTTCAAGCGACAACCTAAGTTGTCCCGTGAATTGGATTTTGAAATGAGGTACTATGACAAGTGAATTGCATTCTCTTTTTTTCTTAGCTTTCTGATGCAAAAAAACCGACTAAAATCAAATTCTGAGAGGATTACTTCTTAATATGAGGGTAGGACTAGACAGCAAAATGTTGAAGTAAATATTAAAATAGATTAAGAATGAGGGAGTAGTGAAATGAGATCCGTGATCGCTCGTGGGGTTGTTTGCTATAGCCCCCATATGAGCGGTCTTAAATTTATCATTTTTTTCAATTATTGATGATTAATATTTATTTGAGTTTGTTTACATCTCAAATATATAAAGTTAAACTTTGATTTCCACTCGCAAAACAAGATGTTGGGTATGCCCATGTATATCTCATGTTTTTAATGTTAGATTTGATTGATTCATTGCCTAAGTAATATTTTATGGACTTTAGGACCCTATGTAAAAAGCATTTATACTTTATTTTTTTTTAGATAATCTATTTTGTAGAAGTTAGGATTTATGATAGGAATCTGTGGCAAAATATTATAAGTCCAGAATACGGCAAGGTGCGCCTCATTAGAAGATGGTGCACCCTATTCTTTTTGGTGACAGTCAGTTGATGGTGTGCCTACTTCATAGTGGTGCGCCTATGTATGCGCCCCATACTCCTTATGGCTCAAACACTTAGACATATTTTGAATACCTTTTGAAATGTGAAGATTACAGAATTCAAACTCAAAGCTAGAATCTAACGGTGAATCAAAGTTTTGAAAGCACCCTAAGACGAAGACATATGTCCTCAATGGCTCTCTAATACATTGTGTCTACCGGTTATATTTGGACACGTACTCCAATCAACGAGCTCCAATACAAGGATTCTCAATGGCTACTTTTCTCTAGCTCCCTATAAATACCTCATAACTTCAAACATTTGAAGTCGCTAGAATTCACGCTTTGAGAGAGAAGTTTGAACTTTGAAGATTACTCTTAGATTTCCAGATTCCCCAAGAACACTGTAAGTGCAGAACGTGGTGATACCACAAGTGCTGCCAACACTGTCCCAGTGATACCGACGGACTGTCTGGGATTATATTTAGATATTTGCTTTATAAATAATTCATGTACTAATGTCTAATATTTATGCAAGTTTTGTGTTTATTGTTGGTCCATTTCAGGTATATAATATGCTAGAATATTGCAAGGAAGTTAAATAAAGAGTTGTGGATAAAAAAAGATTTTATCCATAAACATGTGGGATTTTCTCAACAACAAACACATGGGATTTGACCCATTCAAAGGGCTGAGTTGTTGATCAAGAAGGTACAAGGCATGGATAGCAAGAAGGTACAAGTCGGGTATGCTTGGACTTGGGCACCAAGAATTACCTCCTACAAATATGGACATGTGGAGAAATTCATCCCCAAAGCTCGGCCACTCCTCCACTCCACTCCACCACGTTTTTCAACAACAACCCAGCCATATTTGTGTATTCCCCAAGTATTCTCAAGCCTATAAATAGCAAGGGATTATGTGTTTGAAGATACAACACTTGAAGCAAATACAACACACATTCTCATACAAGAAAGGTTATACACTCCTTGGTTCCTATAAACCCTGTCTTCCCAATCTCTATTCTTGTAGTCTTTGATTGTAAGTTTATCTTGGCTAGGATAGGGTCTCGTGTATAGTGTTAGTCATTCCACAAAGCTTTCATTGTAATAGCATTAGGGAACTCTCGACCTTATACTCATTTCATATTATTAGTAAAGGTCTCGCCTTTTGAGGCATCTCTCAAGATATATAATTTATATATCTTGTGAAAAATAATTCTTGTGTGATTTTTCCGCTGCAAACTCTTTTCAGAAATTGTTTTCTGTTCGTGTGTGTTAAGTGTTGTCCGAAGTGATATTGTTGTAGTGACAACACATTTGATATCACTTCCTGTCTGACTTAAGCCATCGACTTGATTTTTCAAACACCTTCAAATATTCATACCTAGCTCAGATCCTAAAAGCCTTGTAACACTTTAGTTTTCTTATGCTGTCAATCATATAGATCTTTGAGTTGATTGTACTCAAAAGTTGTAACTTGTAATCACCTCATATAATATAAGATCTAGCATTAGAAATTCCAATACTAACCATCATGGTAGAGAACATAGATCATTTCACGATCAAACCTCTCCAAATAGAGCGCCTTACTTATATGCAATTCACTTTCAAATCTTCCATTTTTATCTTATATTTGCTTGTTTGTGATTGCAGATTTTATTGAATATTGTTGTGTTTGTGAGTCTTTGCCTTGGTTTCTTTTTACACACTCCTTAAGCCAAAACCTAGTGCGTGTGTGTGTGCGCTCCTTTTAAAGTCTTTGCGCCATATACTTAAACAGATCGCTCTGCATTTCACATTTTCATTTAGGCGCATCTTATAACGCTTAAAGGACTTAGTGCACATTTGCAATTGAGTTTTTCAAGGGTTTGAAAAGATTTTCAAAACGGCTATTCACCTCTTCTTTCTAACTATTTTTCATACTCTTTTTCCCTTTGGGACCAACACAAGAGAAGTGGAATTTGAAACGTCTTTTGCATAAGATTTCTTCTTGCATAGCTGCAAACGACTCAGATCAACATTAGGACCTTTTGATAGGGGGATAATCAAGATTAATTTGAAAAAGAAAAATCGACCTAAAAATGAGACCCCACAATAAGTCAAATTGATATCATCCGTTGTTTGAGAAGTGAGAATATGTGGCAGAAACGAAAATGTACACAAGAGTGCAAGAGACTTTCTCCACATGATCGATTTTACTTTTGTAGGATGTGACCATTTACTGACCGCTCGCGATAGCTACAACAACAAAATAAGGGTCGGTCCTAACATTTAAGGCCTTGCCAAAATTAAATTTAGGCCCTAAATAATACAAGAAAAAAATGTATATATATATGTGTGTGTGTGTGTATATATATATATATTGTAATTATAATATAATTTCATATTTATTTTCTAATAAATGAAATACTTTCCTTAAAAAATAAGACCTCTAACATACAAACAATTATCAAACTTTATCTAAAAAGTATGATCCGCCTAACATTCCTCAACGCAAAATTGTCAATCAAATCCCACATTTTCGAGAGGAAGATATGGTGACTAGGGGTGGCAAAATGGGTGTTTTTGGTGTACCCATTAAAGTTAAAATATCCGGATATCCAATGGATTTTTAACTTTAATGGGTAAACTCAAAACACCCATTTTGCCACCCCTAATGGTGACGGATATGCGGTGTTAATTGCATGCATAAGTGTTGGACAAAATCTTACAAATAGAAAGGAAAACAAATTACAACATTGAAAATACAATATATAACAATTATGAAAAACATAAAAGGAACGATACAACCGTATTTGATCTCTTCATTGGGTTTGTCCATCTTTGATCTCTTGTATCCGAGTCGTGTGAGAACACACTCTCCTTAAGACTAATTCGTCCTCCTCTCTACGAGTGCTTGAGGTTTCCACGGGCGTTAGTCTCCCAGGATAAAACGGATTAACCGGAACCACTTCGCACTTAAGCCTTCCGGCGAAATGAACTAATATGCTTGGACGATATCACCATTGATTTTGTTCTAGGAGGCCAAAGGAAGAAGATGAACAAATTACAAGAGGGAGGAAGAAGATTGAAGGAAAAATTATCAATTGTGTGTTCTTTTTTCTCATCTCTTTCCAAAGACTAGTGGGTATGTCTTTTATAGCTCCACCAACAAAACCATGATTTCCCAATTAATTCATAAATTAATTTGTGATTTCATTACCTTGTATTTATGTGGCTTGATTCCACAATTTTGTAACCACAACACCAAGGTAATGATCTCAATTAATTTTTCAATTAATCTAAGGAATCATGACACATCAATAGTGGGGTTAAATTGCATAATTTACACTTTCAACCCACCAATTTTGAGCTATTATATCTTTCTCATCCAATCTTAAATTGGACATATAGATATATCATTTTAGTATTCACACGGAGTGAAATAAACCCAAAATAATCTTTACCAAATGGCAAACGATTCATGTAAGGAAAATACACAATTTCCTTCACACACTACATATTTTCCAACAATCCCCACATGAAGAAAATTGAGGACGAGATTGGTGATAAAGTCCGGCAGACAAAAACAAGCATACGAAGACGTGGGGATATTGCCCATTGAATCTCCGCTCGAACTAGCATATTTACTCTACTCGCAAGTCGATGTGGGGATATTGCCCATTGAATCGATATGCTTTTTGTGTAGCCGATCATATACTAGACACAAGTAATGTCCTAACATATTTCATTTCTCATAGCTATGTTCATTCATGGCCTTGAACATACACCTGGTTCTGCGAGAGGGTCTGAGAATTGAGCCTCACACAATTCCCCTCGAAGCGGCCCCACTTCTCTCTCACATAGGTGACTTCTTAAAGGTAACCCGTATTACCCCGCTCGACTTTCTCGACGCGTAAGAGTCATTAAAAGCCATAGGCTTATCCTTGTCCCTTCGGAATGTCACTAATAGGAATGGACTTGGGGTTTGACCCCCATAGTGACGCACGAGTCTTTTAACAGTTAGGTGGTCCCTTTTGAATCCAGTTCTTGGGATCTCCAGTCATCTAGATTGGGTTTTCCGCTGTGATCAACTCTAAGAGGCTTTATGTCTCATTCCCCTCCATAATTTATAACTAACTCTCGGTTCTAACCATTTGGTTAACGGATCCGTTTTTCATTTGACTTCACATAGCCAAATTAGTTGAGAGTAGTTTCTTAATGGTGTTACGTCTTTGACATATAAGTCAAGACCTACCATTATACATAGTGCTTTGTATTCAATCAATCACCGATTGACTTCTAGCAATCCAACCAATTGCTAGCACAAGCTTTATCCCTCGAAATATCTTCTATAAATTGGCATAGCCTCTCGGCTTTCTCACCACATTTATCTTAAGCTATAAACTTAGATTCCGCTATGAATCTATTTATAACTTATTTATTTAGAAGACTTCTTCTATGATATAGTCGCTTCCGCTAATAAGAATACGAAACCACTCGTAGACCTTAAGTCTTTGATTTCATATATCCAAATAGCATCGCTATATCCTTCAATTATCGATAGATGTCTAGTGTAATGTAATCCGTAATCTCGATTGTATCTCAAGTACCTTAGTACTTTCACTATACATTTTGGATTACTTGTGTTCCAACTCACTAGACTTTCAATAATTCTCGAGTGTTCAACTTGAGAAACAATGTCACTTCTATTCTTCAATAGATGTTGACTCATGCCAATTGTGGTTTAGTCATTGCTAAATAATCCTTGTCAATTTCTCAAGAATTATCCATTAGATTTCTTAGAAAATTTCACTTCAAGGATTATATCCGCTAAACCCATATCTCGTGACCTTTTCAAAATTTCCAAGAATTATATCTTAATTTGCTTAATGCAAATTCATAGTTCTTCTTGAAATTTTAAATCCAAATGTCTCATATGCTAAACTTCTCTCAAGTTCAACATATTAATCAACATTATGACATAACCACTCATGTCATATTTGATTAATCCACTTTCTGACAAAATCAACCTTTTGATGTCATTATCTTTGTGCTTATTTTAAGTCATCTAGTGACTTTACTAACTTGCACACTTTATTTTAGGTTTTACTTTGATCTATTTCATTCAAAGCATCACTTTGATCTATTTCACTCAAAGTATCATTTGTTCATTTTCATGAACTTGACATCAATACTTGATTTTCATTTTTTTTTCTTTCTTTGGTTTTATATATATATTCAAAGTCATTGAATCATATATAACAACCATTATGTAAACTCATTGTTTACATACTCACCATCTTGTACCAAATATCCATTTTGTTGATTTTGGACTTTCTACTTTGCGAACCACCCCCACATTCACAAGTGTACGTAGGCCTACGTTTCCATACTTCATACGGAATTTACATTGTTTCTTGGGGTAACCTATTCAATAGGTATTTATTTTCCAAAGTAGACTCACGCCCACATCTTTGGATTAGTCCTAAAATAAAGCAATAATGCTTTCATTATTTTCATCAACACCATTTGATAGTGGTTTACAAAGTGAATAATTTGTCTACAAGCACATGTTATACACACACTATACTCATTAGTGTTTTTATCCTTATTATCTCATTTTAAAGTTGTTTTTTAACATCTCCATTCAATGAGACAAAGTTTATTTATAATAACAATAACATTGTTATTATTACCACGTGTTTGAACAATCCATACATATCACAATATATCACTATGCTTATCATATGATGATGTAGTTCAACACACATTTCACATCTTGTTTGAATTCATTTTTGAATAAAAATGTGATCCAACTAAAGAGACATATTCTTATTATTGATCACCAACTCAACCCATCGGTTGATACAATTTCCATTCTTTCATTCAAAAATCATGATATCATCCTTGATGATATCTACCTTTGTCTCTCAAGACACAAGGAATATGTTTAACTTTTTCATACAAGTTTGACTTTTCAAATAAGTTTGACTTTTAACCAAGTTTGACAAACTTGGTATTTGCCTTAAGCAATTCAATATGCTCCACCACATTTGCTTTCATCAGAAGAAGTGTTACACAACTTCTTATCTGAAGCTCTATTCTCTTTTCCAACACAAAGATGAATAGCAAGCATCTCAACATTCATTTCAATTCATTTATGTTTGAGTTGCTTCTTCAAATCTTTTCAAGTGAAAATTAATTTTTCAATTATTTTCGTCCCTTGAAAATTTCACTTATCACTATCCATTCGACATGGATTTCATGAAAGACTATTTCAATTCTTTCATTTGACTTTTTACGGTTTATGGAGTCTACTATTTTAAATCAAGAAACGGCCTGCAATGAAATTCATTGTACCAATATTCTCGATTTTATTTTATAGTCCAAAACTCCAACTATTCTTTTCCTTTTTCTTGGTACTATATATGTTATATAACGAAACCAAAAATCCGTTAAATATATAGTTCCCGACAAAAGAAACTCATATGCTTCGACCGCACTCACGGATTAAACACCCGTCTCATTTCCACCAACTTTGTAGGATCTTCCTTAAGAAACCTCACTAAGTTCAAGTGGTTAAGTAGAACATCTTTTGTTGCCATCACTTAAAGTCGAGGCCAACAAAATTTTCTAACTTCTCACAATGGTGACCAAAATACTTGGAACACCCACATTTCGTTGGAAATTATCTCCACACAAGGAGCATTTTCCAAAATATTGGCTTTAATTTTCAACAATTAAGTCCAAACTATACATTTGTTGTTACAAATTTAATTCTCTAACTTAATTAGAGAATTCAATCCAAGAATAAATTGCTAATTCAATAGGAGAATTAACACAATTTATTTCTTGTAACAACTCATAATTATCACCTCTTATTTCCTTGATGAAATAATAAATTGAGATTAATTATTCCAAAGTTTAGAAGTTTCATTTTGGAGTACCTCCAAATTCAAGAAACTTACATTCTCATTCTCATAATACACAATTTTTTTTTTTAGAAGTCCTCTTTCTAAATATTGTGTCATTTTTTATCATCAACAACAATAGGATTTAACAACTTCCTTCAAGAAGTCTTATTGTTTTTGTCTTCATGACATTAGTCACTCATCAACTATTAGGTTTTAACAACTTCTTCCAAGAAGCCCTATAGTTTTAGTATTTGTGACTTCATAACAATGGAATTCAACAACTTCTTTCAAGAAGCTCTATTGTTTTTATCTTTGTAACTTTTGTCACTATTAACAATAATAAGTTTTAACAACTTCTTTTCAAGAAGCCCTATCATGTTAATCTTTGTGAACTTCGTACCATGTACAATAATAGGTTTTAATAACTTCTCATAAGAATCCCTATTATTTTCGTCAACGTAACGTTAAAGACTTAATCTTTCAACGTTTTAAGTTCCAATGAACTTTCCAATCTCTTCACTATGATTCATACGAAACGAACCATAAGAAACATATCACATGATGTATAACCACTTCATGAGGCATAGCCACAATTGGTTTATATAATCATTCAAACATAGTTGATGTCACGGAGCATCAATCTTTCCATCTTTGTTAATCTCATTAAACAAAAATTAAAATTAGTGTTTTACTTCACAAAAACTGCTCTGTTCCGAAATTTTTTTCTTCACTTTCACATTATAGATTCCAATCGCCACCGTTCAGAATCTCCTCCTATGAGTCGTGAACATGTACAAAAAATTTCGGCCCAATCCAACGGTTAACGAAACAGGATATGCGGTTTTACTACAGCTGGTCAAGAAAAATCTGTGCAGAAATTTTCTTGCTTTCTTTCTCATTGTTCCTCATCGTCTTTCATCCTTTCTCCCGTAGCCACCACGCCACAAGATCCATGTAATCTGCAATCCTTTCTCAACAAGCGAATTAGTCTTAAGATTGTTGGACAAAATCTTACAAATAGAAAGGAAAACAAATTACAACATTGAAAATACAATATATAACAATTATGAAAAACATAAAAGGAACGATACAACCGTATTTGATCTCTTCATTGGGTTTGTCCATCTTTGATCTCTTGTATCCGAGTCGTGTGAGAACACACTCTCCTTAAGACTAATTCGTCCTCCTCTCTACGAGTGCTTGAGGTTTCCACGGGCGTTAGTCTCCCAGGATAAAACGGATTAACCGGAACCACTTCGCACTTAAGCCTTCCGGCGAAATGAACTAATATGCTTGGACGATATCACCATTGATTTTGTTCTAGGAGGCCAAAGGAAGAAGATGAACAAATTACAAGAGGGAGGAAGAAGATTGAAGGAAAAATTATCAATTGTGTGTTCTTTTTTCTCATCTCTTTCCAAAGACTAGTGGGTATGTCTTTTATAGCTCCACCAACAAAACCATGATTTCCCAATTAATTCATAAATTAATTTGTGATTCATTACCTTGTATTTATGTGGCTTGATTCCACAATTTTGTAACCACAACACCAAGGTAATGATCTCAATTAATTTTTCAATTAATCTAAGGAATCATGACACATCAATAGTGGGGTTAAATTGCATAATTTACACTTTCAACCCACCAATTTTGAGCTATTATATTTTTCTCATCCAATCTTAAATTGGACATATAGATATATCATTTTAGTATTCACACGGAGTGAAATAAACCCAAAATAATCTTTACCAAATGGCAAACGATTCATGTAAGGAAAATACACAATTTCCTTCACACACTACATATTTTTCCAACAATAAGCTTATGCTTATGCACTGATGCGTATGAAGATCTTATTAAGTAATTGCATATGAGGATATAGATAAATTTAAAATAGTTCAAAATTTTTAAATAATTAAGAGTAAATTACAAATATAATTGAATTGAAATTGCCAAAGTATATTCAAGTTACATATTCCACACACAATACATATTTTTAATTGACACTCGTTTAAAATTCAAGGCCTTCGTCGCTCATCCCACTCCTCTTATAATAGAACCGGTCGGTTTTGAGCAAAATGACTGCACGAGCGATGCCAAAATCAGAACACGGGGCTGCCGCCCAACCCAACTGCGTCTGTCCAGATCCTAGCAAAATGACATGAAAATGGTTAGAGAACAAACGAGAGAGACAAATGAGTACCAAAAGAAGAATGAACGAGTGGTGTGAATCCCACACCTACGTGCCCAGTTCCCGTACCGCGCACCCCCAATCCTCCATTCTTTTGCTTAGTACTCCCGTAAAAGATAGTCTCATTTTGACTTTTTATAGTCAACAAAAATGAACTTTGACCAACCATTGGTGACAATCTAATCATTCTAATGAAATTCTAAAATTTATAATTGATAAATTATTAAGTGATTTATTAATAATAATTTTTATAATTTCACTGTGATTATTAAATTGATACCAATATTTGGTCAAAGTTTTTTTTTTTTGACTATAAAAATTCAAAATATGACTATTTTTCTGGAAGAGATGGAGTAGTATTTGAATAAAGTCATAAAACCTCCAATTTTAATTCTATCCCTACTAGGCTACTACCTCCCTTCTTTATCTTTCACATGCTTTGATTTCTTAATTTGAGTAACACCTTGTGTACTCTCCGTGTAGACAACCTCTTCTCCACGTCACTATATATATATATTTTTTTGGACTTCTATTAGTTATTATCCTTCCAAAATTTCAATTCTTTTTTTTATTTTGTCTTAATCAATTGTTTTTTCAAAGTTAGGAATTTAGGTTAAACTTGTTTTCTTAAAATCTACACGTCATCTACTAGAGTACTAGCTAATTCATAATTCAGCTCAAAATTCTTTACATACCGATATAAAATTAAAAAATTAAGACAAAAACTTGTATGAGAACACAATGACCCGTCTTATAGTAGAGACGGGTCATTTTTGACGCATGACCCGGAGCACAATTTTTCTTCTTCTTTTTTTTTTAGTTTTTATATTCAATCAACCCCACTATTAAACCCCATTCATTCTCTCTCTTCATTTTCCACCACACATTTTATTTAACCAACACTACTATTTACTCCACTCATTCCCTCTCTTCATTTTCTACCACACACTTACTACATTTTCTTAATCTCCGTGTCCCAAAAGTTGGTGCCACTTCTGCTGGGACGGAGGGAGTATATACAGAAAAGTAAAAATTTTTTTTTTTTTTTTTTTTTTTTTTATGTTTTTTTTGCCAAAAGTAATACTCCCTCCGTTCCGGGTAAGTTGGAACATGGAAGGGGAAGCACAAAAATTAAGAAAGGAGAATAATGAGTGGTTGGGAAGAAGAGAGAGAATGAGTGGAGGATTATAAAAGTAATAAATAGTTTCCTTATTTGGCATTGTTGCAACTTAAGTGGAATGCCCAAAATGGCAAATTGTTGCAACTTACCCGGAACAGAGGGAGTACTTATTATAACTAAAATGTAACGAACCTGTTACTTATATGTAATAATGTTTATACATAATTGTAACACATATGTATAGAAAAGTAATAATTCAACCCTTTAAACTTTAGAATTAAAAACACTTGTGTTAGTAACATTGTAAAAATAAGAAAGTAACAATTTTTATAAATGAATGTTACATTCTACTTGTATAATAACATGGTAAAACAGTTACGTTTACTTGTATAATAGTATATCCATATGTTTTCAAATAATAAGTTACAAGAGAAAATTTTGGGGGGAACTAGTTTCTCCATAAGTTATAAAAAGTCCTGTTTTTATAGGGGTTAAGGTTTAGGGTTTAAGGGTTAGGGTTTAAAATTTAGGGTTTAAAGTTTAAGGATTAAAAAGTGGACTTTTTATAACTTATGGAGGAACTAGTTTCCCCCAAAACCAACTCAAGTTACAATGGGTTCAATTTATCATGATACATGTAAAAGTATTACATTATCTATAGAAATCTGTTACAATTTCATATACTAAAGTATAACATTTACTTGTACAAATAATTACATTCATGTATATAAGTTGTTATTTTTCAAATGTTACTTTCTTTAAAAAAATAAAATCAAAATACTAAAAAAAAATGCAAAAACACTATTACATTTCAGTATACCGATAATTACTTTTAGTTATTGTTAGTGTTACACGTATTTATATTTGGTATTACAGTTGAAAGATAAGTAAAATGAGTTTTTTTTTTTTTTTTTTTTGGTATTACGTTTACTTATAAACAATGTTAGTTTATAAGTAATACATTGTTACATTTAGTTTTGGCAAACGAAAAAAACAGCCAAAAAAATAATATAAAAACAAATTTTTTTCTGGAAAAAAAAAATGGGTCATGGGTCGCTGCCACGTGGCAGATTTTGAGTGGATAATGGGTTGGGATCCTATGCTTCGCGGAGATGTTGCACATGGGTCGACCCGACTCTTCTATGAGACGGATTTAGGTGTTCTCACAAGAGACCACCTCTAAAATTAATGTTCTTTTTTTTATTTGAAAAAATATATCTAGTTATTTATTAAGCAAATAGGCTTTGGGCCTATATAGTTGTGATACATATTACGGGCATAGACTATATTGCTATGTGCTAACCTGACAACATTCCTATCTACCTTACAAATATTAAAATTATTACACATAGGTATGAATAGGCAGATATCCGAGAGAATGTTTTCTAGAGTGATGTCCCCCTTTGCTTTTGACTTGATGTAGGCACAAGCTTGTGAAGAGTACGTCAGAACATTGATGTTTGTGTAGTTTTGACTCGCCGCCCACTCTAAACTTTTGAAGATTGCTAGGCAATCTGTTTGTATACTCGAGATGGACTACACATTTACTAATTTATCTTACTACCACCTTTGTCCTTAAATGAATCTCCAAATTTTATTTTAGGGGACATAACTTTTTGTATAATTTGGTGACAAAATTTATTTATAATTTGTAATCCTCTTTACAAACATTTACTTTTTTTAAGTATAAAGAGGCTGGTGAAAAAAATTCAAAAAAAAATATTTAGAGACAAATTTATGATAAAAAAAGAAATTCATTTTGGGACAATTTTTTTTCTGAAAATGGACACTCATTTAGGGACAGAGGGAGTAATATATATTTAGGATTTAGGTCCAATATTAAGCCTTCATATTTACTCATTTTGTCTCAAAATAAATGTCATTTTAGACTCTTTCACACATTAAAAAAAATGCAATAATGCATGTGAAGAAGTTTCATATACCCCTAAAATAATCCAATTACTTAGGCAATTAAATGCTTGTGCAAGAGATAGTTCACTATCGTATAACTGGTATACAACAACAAAAATGCCTTGAAAATAGTAAAACGACAAAAAAAAATTAGTCAAAAAATAGTAAAACTACATCTATTTTGAGACTGAGAGACTATCATATATACTCCCTATATCGCAGCTCACTTGAGACTTATTTTCATTTTGGGTTGTCCCAGCTCACTTGAGACCTCCCCCAAATAGCTAACTTTTAATAATTTTATATTGAATCAGTCTCATCACTCATTCTCTCTCTTCATTATACATCACTCAGTTTATTCAACCAACACCCACTCATTCTCTCTCTTCATTTTCTACCACACAATTTATTTATTTTATTATTTTTCCTTAGTTATTGTGTCCTCCTCTTATAATTAACTCTTAAAATTCACAAATTTTCTTTTTTTTCCCTTATAAATTAATTTTGTTAGAGTAGTGACTTGAAGATAAGCCACAACAGATAAGAGGACAAAGAAAAGAGGAACAACAGCCTTACACAAGTCGTACACGAGTGCTACACGACTCGTGCACGAGTGCTACACGAGTCAGGAAGTGGACTAAGGCTACACGACTTGTGTACACGAGTCGTCTAAGACGACTAATTTGGTCCAGACTTGGCAGAAAATGCGGGAAAACTGTGAGATTAATTAGATTCTTTTTAGGGTCTAATTAAGGATTTCTTATTTCTTCAGGGTTAGGTCTCTAGCAGTATATATACTAGTATACAACTAGTAGCCTCCATACATAACATAGACATAAACAGAGAGAGAGAGAGAAGAGATATCAATAATTCTAAATCTAGGGTTTGGACAGTCAGGAATTTTGTGATCAAAATTCGTGCAACATAGTTTAGTGTGATCATCAATGTTTCTTCTCTAATTGTTTCTCCGGCCATATTAATAATATATGTCTCCGTCCGTGGACGTAGCCAATAGGTTGTTGGTGAACCACGAAAAATTATGTGTTTTTGTTTGTCGATTTGCGGTCGTTATTTTCTGTCATCTCTTGGGTTTGATTTATTAACAAATATCAATTTCAAAAAGTTCTATTTGACGATTATATGCAGGACACATAGTAACTTAACTAACTTAATGAGATTTTTAACAAATTTCGTTCAAATTCCCTGATCTAATAAATGGTGTGACATTTCTAGCGCTAAATTTATGAAAATAAACATTGTGCCACACTTTGGGACTGCTCGTAAAAACTTTAAGCTAATATTTTAATTTACCTAATTAATTGCTCCCTCTGTTTCAATAGAAATGTCACTTTAAGAGTTAATTTTTGTCTCAAAATACTTATCGTTTTACTATTTTTAAGGTTTTTTTTGTTGTTGTATACCAATTGTACCCTTATTAATTATGTGAACTATTTCTTGCACAAGTATATAATTGCCTAGGTAATTTGATTACTTTAGGGGTAAATGAGACTTTTTCGCATGCATTAATTGCGTTTTTTTAAAAATTGTGCAAATACTCAAAACGACATTTATTTTGAAACGGGGGAAGTATTGTTTGTGGCAAAAGATATTTTCATGCATGCAATAAGGATAGAATCGAAGAGAAAAAAGGTTTTATGGTTTTGGTCCTTATCCAATTCTTATGTTTGAATACGCATAGTTACAAAGTTTTAACAACTTCAAATGAGAAAAATAGAATATTAATGGGCTTGTTTGTTTGGTACGCCGTTAAAATTAACCCGTATTATTAAAATTTGTATTATTAATCCCCGTACTATTACTCACCATGATAAAATTAGTTAACTCGGGCTGATTACCTCTGTTATTTCTTGAGATAAGGCATTACGTCCCCCTCTTTGTACTCGTTCTTTTTTATTTGCATTATTAATAAATTTAGGGGGCTTGACCTTTATCGCTAAAAAAAAAAAAAAAAAAAAAAGAACAATGTCCACGTTACAAGTTTGGCTGTGTTGAAGATCAGTGGTAGCACGAGACAAGCTAAAAATGTGACATTTTATTTGTACATATGGTTCCAAGTTGAAGTTTTAAATTGTCTATAAATAATCATCAGATGTTTTGACAGGGCAACTCTCCCCTCTCCCTGCTACTTATCACAAACTCCTATATATGTTTAAAATATAATTAATCCTTCTCTTCCACTAGCACCAAAAGGTAGACATTTTTATTTTAGGTAGGGGTGGAAATGGTTCGGTTTAGCTCGGTTTGGGGTAATTTAGAAGCCAAACCGCTATACATCGGTTTGGAGAAATCCCAAACCTCCAAACCGAGCTGAACCACAAAATAGTCCAAGCCGAGCTGAGCTAAACCACCACGGTTCGGCTCGGCTCGGTTTGAACCACGGTCTGATTTTACGGTTATACCATGGCTTAAACCGCGGTTTGAACCATGAAAAAGATAACACCCTCAGCCCTGCTACAGCTCAAATCTAGAGCTTAAAGATAAGGAGAATGGATTTCAATATGCTGATACTAAAACCAATAATGGTAACTCACTAAGAAGTCATTATGATCAATACTAGTTAAAAGGTGCATTTACTTCACGACCAACCTAAGGAATGCTGCCACTGGAAGCAAAACTAGAACAGTTCTGGAACCTTATTCCACTGACAAAGACTGAATATATTTCTAATCCTAAGACACTTGCTCTAGTCGGTTTGGCTCGGTTCGGCTAGTGGTTCGGCTCGAAACGGTTCGGCTCGGTTTGGCTCGGTTCGGCTTGAAGGGTCAGACCGTGAGCCAAACCGAACCGTGTGGTTTATCAATTTTTGAAACCGAGCTGAACCGCATAAGTTTAAAAACCGAGCTAAACCGCACGGTTTGGCTCGGCTCGGTTCCGAACCGCGGTTTGAGCCAAACCATTTCCACCCCTAATTTTAGGCACGAAAATTAAAAAATTGTGTAAGTGTTGTGAGTATAAATGTGAAGTATGAGAGCAAATGTAGGGTAGATAATAGTAAGTGGATAATTGTTGTGAGTATGAAAGATAATCCTATTAAATAAAAAACTATTTTAAAGTTTTTTTCCGAATGAGTGGCTCAAACGCTAGGGTTCGATCCCTTTCCTCATCTCCTTCTGGCGTGGAGGGAGAAGCAAGAGAACCCACGAATGGAGGCACCGATAAGAGTTAAAGTACAATGGATTTGTTCAAATTATGCAAGTATAGGTGAGATCTTAGCTGGTATTGATTCAACAGTTGTGTACATTTAATTAATTAACAAGTTTGGCTAAGGATTGGGAATGTTTTAGGCTTGACTTGTGAGGTGTCACATTCTCATTTGGTCCACCCCTCAGCCCCTCCGTGAGGGAAAGGCAATTCATGTAGTTAGGAGTATGTTGTTGACAAAAAAAAAATGTAGTTAGGAGTATGTTTGAATTTTGTGTTTCCATTTGACTATCTTGATAAGTATTGTCCAAATTACTCTTTCTATCCCAAAAAAATAGTCTCATTTTGATTTTTTGTAGTCAACAAAAATAAACTTTGACCAAACATTAGTGTCAATTTAATGACCACAATAAAATTCTAAAAATTATTATTGATAAATCACTTAATAATTTATCAGTTACAAATTTTAGAATTTCATTAAAATGATTAGGCCGGCACTAATGTTTGGTCAAAGTTCATTTTTGTTGACCATAAAAAGTCAAAATAAGACTATCTTTCTGGGACATAGGGAGTAATATTTTATTATTATTAAAAATAAAAATAAAAATAAACATTTCATTTTAAGTTTATGGAGATTGTAACTTCAAAGTAAAGCATGAATCAGAATGAGAAACAAATTTATTTAATAATTTTTATACAAAAATAAATATTTAAATTCGCTCCTAATCAATAGCAAATTTGAAAAATTCATTATTATGAGAAGATAGAGTAAAATTCATTAATGGTAAGGTAGAGTATTTTTGTTTCTCTACAAAGTGCCATTTAACAGTAATTGGGTGAGAAGGGAGAAAGATCTAAAAGTGGTATATGTATACTACATACTACTAGTGGGTAACCTGTGCTCTGCACGGGTAACTAATTTGCTATTTCTTAACATTTTACTTTTTTTATATTTTTATTTAATAAAGTAGCATAACAGTTTTTTATAATATAAATATATTATATATGAAAAATAATTTTTTTAATTATAGTTAACTAAAATAGTAAACATCATCTTAACTAAAATCATTAATAGTAAAAATTAATCTATATAATAATATCAATAACTAATATTATTAATAATACTTATTAATATTTATAGTAACTATTATAATTAACTAATACTATTAATAATAATGTTAACCTATATAGTAACTACTATGATTAACTAATACAATTAATAGTAAAAATTAATATATATTATAATTGTTATGATTAACTAATACTATTAATTGTAATAGTTAATTTATAAAGTAATCATTATAGTTAACTTGTATAGTAACTATTATTGTTAATTATACTATTAATAGTAATAGTTATATATTATAGTAACTATTATAGTTGACTAATACTATTAATAGTAATAGCTAACTACTATAGTAACTATTATAGTTAAGTAATACTATTAATAGTAATAGTTAACTACTATAGTAACTATTATAGTTAAGTAATACTATTAATAGTAATAGTTAACTTGTATAGTAACTATTATAGTTAACTATTACTATTAATAGTAATAGTTAACTCATATCATAACTATTATTATGAGCTAATAGTATTAGCTAATAATGAGAATATCAAAAGTCACAAACATTTAGGATAGTGATGATGTGGCTTCACACAAATGAAGCTTTAACATATGTTTGTCTATGTGTCAAAGCTATAGCCCTCCTCACCAACTTTAATATATATATATAGATAGATTTGAGGCAATGGTCATGACAAATAATCATTAAATAAAATAGCCTCCTAGATTGACCTTATTTTTTTAAGAGAAAATTACCACCTAATCCCTCATCCTAAGCAAATCTACCACCTAGTCCAAGCTAATATTTTCGTTTACCACCTAGTCTATGCCAATATTTTCATTTACCACCTAGTCCATTAAAATTATTAAAACCCGAAACTACCCCTTATCCAAATAAAACAACCCACCCTTCCCCCTCCTCATTCAACGCACGCACAGCCACGAGTTCTTTTCTCTCTTTACGCCATCCCTCACGTTCCAATCTCTGGCAACCCCCTCCCCCATCTCCAGCGAAGCCCTCCGACACCTATCGTCTCCGGCCACCCCCACTCCCCTTACATCCTGACCTCCTCACTCCATCATCTCCGGCCACCCCCACTCCCCTTACATCCGCACCTCCCTCTGTCTTCTCCGAACACCTCCCTCTGTCTACTCCGACCACCTCTATCCATTCCCTCCGGCCACCCCTTTCCACCGGCGACTCCGTCACAGCGCGGTGCTTTGCATCTGTCAAATCTCAGTCAGATCTGCGAAAACCCTAGCCTGACTTTCTCTTTTCAACGGTACCTACAATTTCAAATCCTTTCAAATCCTTACAATTTGAGTAGAGAAAATAAATTCAGTCATTTGTGATTTTGAAAAAAAATTAATCACTTTTCTGTACAGGAAAATATTTTGAAAAAAAAAAAATCACTTTTTTTTGTACAGGAAAATATACCTGTTGATGAGGTATTTGAAGAGTTGAAATGTACAAGAGCTGGATTGACTAGCGAAGAAGGGAAGCAGAGGCTAGAAATATTTGGCCCTAACAAACTAGAAGAGAAAAAGGTACTACTCATTTTAACCTTTTTTTTCCCCTTCTACAGAATTAAAATACACACTCATACAAATTGAACTCATCTTCAATGGCTTACTACTGAAACAGGAAAGCAAATTTCTTAAGTTCTTGGGATTTATGTGGAATCCTTTGTCATGGGTTATGGAGATGGCTGCTATCATGGACATTGCTTTGGCTAATGGAGGGGTCTCTCTCTCTCCCCCTCCACCTCTCTCTCTCACCATTAGAAATTAGAACTGTCTTTCTAATTCATATTTAACTAATGCAGGGAAAGCCTCCGGATTGGCAAGATTTTGTTGGTATTGTATTGATTTGGTTTGCAAAGTTCACAGTTTTTTCTTTTGAACAACTGTGAATTTCTTAGTTGTTATTGGAACAACCGTCAATAATTTGTAAACTTCTCTGTTGTTATTGGAACAATTGTGAATTCTCACTTATTCTTAAAACAATTGTGAATTCTCACTTGTTCTTAAAATAATTGTGAACAAAAATTGAACTTTCTCAATTGTTATTGCAATAACTGTGAAGTTATATTAGAAATAACTGTACTTGAACAACTGTGAACTTATGCTTTGGATTCTTGGTTGTTCTTGGAACTTTTCTTAGAACAATTGTTAAGTTTTTTCTAAGAACAACAGTGAACTTGTTCTTGAAAAAACAATTAACTTGCTCCAGGAAGAACTATTAACTTCTTGTTGAATCCCTAAATGAGTGTCTTTTTTTAACATAACTTTCTCCCTAAACGTTTTTTTTCGAAAAAAATTTCACCGGTTTCTTTATACGTGCAAAACTAAAGGTTTAGAAAGGAGATTACAAGATTATATATGAATCGTTGTTACCAAATTGTTCAAAAAGTTGAGATTTTCAGTGTCCCTTAAAATGGAATTTGGACACTCAGTAAGGGACAGAGGGAGTACTATTCTTTTTATCCAATAATTATAATGAGTTGAATAGTTAACTAGCCAATATTTAAATTCAATATGCTTTAAATGGTACGTATGTTATTTGTATTATGGTGTATATATATAGGATTGTATGAAATTACTAGCCCCACTATATATATATCATAGGTTAGAGACATATCTCACATCGGGAACTAACAAGTCACGACATAACTGTTAGAGATAATTAATCCAGACTCTTCTATTTAGTTTCCTTTTCTAATTGCAATTGTACATTTAGTTTCCTAATGTCTTAGGGTTTCCAACGGACCCGGAACCGCTGCACCGAAATTAGCTACACCGGATGAAAGTTACATACGTTATGTAAAACGTTTTCTACACAACGTTTTTATTGCACTACACAATGTAAAAACGTCCGAAATCGGGAGATATCTGAGAAACGTTTTACATTTGCAGTAAACGTTTTACATTTGCAGGAGCTAACTCACAAACGTTGTGTAACTTTCACGCGGTGCACGGGTGCAGCTAACTGCTCGGTGGAGCAATTCGAAATCCGGTTTCCAACATAGATAGGACTAGCTTACTTCTACTCCAAGAAAACTATTTGTATATATACTCTACAATTTATCAATGAGAATAGAGATGTCTTTCACACAAATTATATTCTCTTATATGGTATCGAGCTAGGCGATCCAACCCCCCCCCCGCCTCTTTTTTTCTTCGGCCTAACAGTTTTTTTTTCCGGCCATCTATCTATTCTCAGACATGTCGTCGGACATTGTTACTCTCCCAAACCTAGCCGTACCTCATGATCCCCTTATCGTTGTTTCTCTAATTCACATCCTCAAACTCACTCCCACCAATTACATATCTTGGAAAACCTAAATTGAGGCAACCCTAGTAGGTTATGACCTCTACAAATTTATTGATGGTAGTCATCCCGCCCCACCCAAAGAAATCACCACCACTACAGAAGCCAAACCCGCCACAGCCACCACCTAAGTCGTCCCTGCTACAACCCCCCCCCCCAAACCCCGCTTATTCCACATGGTTTCGACAAGATAAATTGATCCTTGGTGCCTTAGCCGGTACTCTCTCCTCTGATCTTTGTTCCTCTCATCTCCCAAATCCCCACAACCCTCGAAGCCTCAAAAACCCTAACCAAAACATATGCTAACCCTTCAAAAAGCCACTTCAAACAACTCAAAGATCACCTACGCAACATCACTAAAGGATCTCGCACTTGCGAGACATGAAGGCGTGTTCTGACCAACTTGCCTCCCTTGGCCACCCCGTTGATACCGATGACCTAGTTGACCGTATTCTCGAACAACTTAATGATCCTGAGTTCGACAGTGTCGTACAAGCAGTTTAGAACCGTGACACCCCAACTACGTTTGATGAGTTACATGAAAAACTCATCAATCAAGAACTTTTCCTCAAACAAAAACTTCGCCCCGCCTCTCCCTTCCCTGCTTCCGCTCACACTGCCACCAAAGCCCCACCCAACTCCTACATCCCTCGGCCACCCAAAAACAACAACAACAACATCCTTCCCAACTACAACTCCCAACCCTCGGCCAACAACAACAATAACCGACTTCCCATATCGCGGTATATGTCAATGGTGTCGACAACCCAGACACTTCCTATCCCAATGTTCCTTCTTCCGCACCATGTTTCCCAATGTTACTATGCCTACCCCGTCTCGCCCACCCAACAACCAACCACAACAATACCGAAACAACAACAACCGCCCTAACCCTAGTCTCCACGCGCCACTGCCAATAACCCCACCAACCCTCCTACTTCATAGCTCCTTGATAGCGGTGCCACTCATCATGCCACCAATGACCTAGCTAATTTGTCACTCCACTGCCCTTATAACGGAACAAAAGAATTATTTATTGGTGACTGTTCCGGTCTTCCTATTGCTAACACTGGTTCTACTTCTCTCCTAACTCATCATACCATCTTTAAATTAAATCATGTTCTTCATGTTCCATCTCTGTCTCGTAATATTATCTCCATCTCTAAGTTATGTCATGATAATAATGCATCCATCTAGGGATGGCAATTCCACCGAACCCGATCCGTATCCGAGACAATCCGGCCCGGTATGGGTGGGTTTGATAACAAATTTCCAAAACCCGGTAGGTTCGGATACGGGTTCGGTGTCTTCATGAAATCCACCCATATCCGACCCGTATCCGACCGGGATATTATTTATATAAGGCTATTTACTATTTTACCCTTACTTTCACTCATTATTACTCCCCTAACCTTGTATATCTCAAGTGACTGAACGAGAGGTTCAATTGTTAAGGGTTTTTCCGCCGTTATTGCCTAGACAGAGAGAGAGGGCGACGCCGACCTGGATAGATCGACGAGCCGACGATCCAGCCTCCAAGGTTACTCCGGCCACCACCGGTTACCCCGCCGTCCAAGGCAAGTGTTCGATTTTCTTAGGGTTTGTTCCTTTTAATTCACCTCTGCGTATCTGCGATTCGAATTTCAAATTTTGTCAAAAATTAGGGTTCTTACTATCCCTTTTAATTCATAACTTTGTAATCATCCCGTCATTTTAATTTAATTTTTGGATAATCTTTTGTCCGAAAGATTTTTTCCGCCTCCTTATTAGTTACTTTGATTGGCAGAAGAGTGCAACCCGATGTGAATCTTTGACTGGTTTAAATTGAGTAATACTTAAAAAAAAAAAAAAAAAAAAAAAAAACTGGGCAGCCGGGCGGATACGGACGGATTCGGATTTGCCATCGTCGGATACGGACGGGTTCAGTACAAGCTACTAGGGATGGCAACGGGTCGGGTTCGGATCGGATCAGGGCCGATTCGAATCCGATCCGAATCACGCAAATGTGTGACCGAACCCGATCCGATCCGAACTGCCATGATCCGTGATCCGATCCGTAACCCGATCCGATCCGAACCCGATCGCTGCTCTGCTCTGCTCCGACCCGAGACTCGACCCGAATCGGGTCTTTCCCAGCACAGAGAGGCAACATACTGTTGAACCCAAAAAACAATTAAAAAAAATGCAAGAATTCCATCCAAGCTTGATTTTTGCCTAAATCATGAATCCCTAAATTGAAACAAGCTAAACCCTAATTTGAGGAGTCTTTAAAGTATTTTACCTTGGTAAAGCAAAGAGCAGGCAATGGAGGTGAGGCGAGCGACGGCGAGGCGAGCGACGGCGAGGCGAGCGACGGCGAGGCGAACGACGGCGAGGGCGAGCAACGGCGAGCGAGGGCGAGCAACGGCGAGCCGGCGGCGGCGAGCAACGGCGATGGCGAGCTGGGTAATCGCAGAACAAGAACGACATCGACAGAGAAATTGAGAATGCGGCATGTATGGTCTTCTTCAACCCTAAAATGAGTATATATAGGTAGGGTTTAAGTGTAAATGTTAGAAAGTAGGAGGGTAAATAATTAAAAAAAAAATAACACACATATTTCGGGTCGGATCGGATCGGATCAGAGGGGCTAACCGAATCCGACCCGAAATCCGAACGGATCATAATATTGCAAATTGAACCCGAAAATTACGGATCGGATCGCCCTCGGAACGGATCGGGTTCGGACAAATTGCCATCCCTACAAGCTACTGTTGCCTCGGGTCGGATACGGGTTTTGCAATATCCAGACCGTATTCGACCCGTTTCCATCCCTACATCCATCACCTTCTCATCTACTTCGTTTTTGCCATCCTTCATATTCAATTCTACCTCATCTTAATAATAGTTTTAGCTTAGATATTCCTTCTATTAGAAATTTTCATTGCAATTCGTGAGCTTGTAATAAGTGTCCCAAATTACCCTTTTATGAGAATACAATTCAGTCTTTTGGTCCACTTGATATTCTTTATAGTGATGTATGGACGTCTCCTCTTTTATCACCTGATGGTTTCAGATATTACATAATTTTTGTGGATCACTACTCCAAATACATTTGGTTCTATCCTTTCAGAAATAAAAATGATGCTCTCTCCATTTTCTCTCGTTTCAATCCCCTTGCAGAAAAATATTTCAATCGCTCCATTAAAACAACTTACCGTGATAATGGGAGTGAATATCTCAGTCTCTGTCCACTTCTTGCTTCTCATGGAATCCAACATCTCACCTCTCCTCCTCACACCCCAGAACACAATGGTTATTCTGAACGCTGGCATCGACACATCGTTGAAACCGGCCTCTCCCTCCTTACTCATGCTTCCATGCCTCGGAAGTACTGGCCACTTTCCTTCACCACAGCCTGTTATCTCATAAACCGGATGCCTACACCCACCCTCAATCTTCAATCCCTTTATTTTCTTCTATATAAACATCATCCCAACTATCTCAAGTTAAGAAGTTTTGGGTGTGTATGTTACCCTTGGCTCCGTCCTTACTACATGTTGGTAGTGGTGCCCTAGGCACGTTTAATAAACGTTGTAATTGTTATCATTTATTTCATATCAATAAAGAGATGTTTTGATTATTATTGTTGTTCATGTTTACTTATAATAATCTCCGTCCCTAGTACTTGTTAAGCACTAGTATAAAGGCTAAATGATCATGGGATGATCATGTTAGATTTATGGGTACTTGTTTGGAACAAGGTACTGGACATGACCCGCTCTATGAGATTTATGTCATGGTCTATGTCATACATATATCTCATATTAGTTATGTCATTTGAATCCTTAGACATGAAGTTATTATAGTCTTCCCCTTGATGAACATTATGTTTGACATATTCAAACGCTACTTTTAACCGAGTAGTTATAAAGGGTATGATTGGCATAATCGGATTCACGTAGGGAAGAATAATAAGCTAAATGGATTTGTCCCTCCTCGAAGAGATGTCAAGCTTGGGCCTCTCGTAGGAATGATGTTGATGAAATGTTCGGCCGGACTCAAATGAATTGATTGGATCAATGTCATTTGGATTATCAACATATTCGGAATCGAGAAAGTATTGAACAAAACAAGTTGACTCTTTGACCATGACTTGTGTTCAATGATATCATGGACAAAAGGATTATGACATATTCTAAAGGAATGCGAACTTGTATCTAGTTATACTATTTGGGTAGGTATGACGGTTTGCTAGAACCTAATCATATCTTATGGTTTCATGTTTGAACTCATTGCCAACTTAGTATAATCCTAGAGGGTCACACACAATAGAACGAATCTTTGAAAGGACTATATTGGAATTTTGGAAATTCTGGACATTCTGGGGAAGTGGGCGACCGCACAGTATGGACTGGGCGGCCGCACACTTAGCTCAGTTTTTGTACCAGTTTTGTTTCAGATAGTTGTGCGACCGCACAGAGGTTTTTGGGCGGCCGCACAGTACTGTCGGGTGGCAGATTCCTAATTTGATTAGGAAACGAATTTTGGACGGATTTTGACACAAGTTTCCTATTTGGAATAGGTCATACTTGTGTATAAAAGACCAAATTCGGCCAGCACTCTAGGCTAATGATTTTGTGAGTCTCAAAGAGTTTGAGAAAGCGTTTATTTTGTTCTAAGACATTCTTGGTTGAAGAACAAAATAATACACAAAATAAATTCCATATAGTTCTTTTGATTGTGAAAAGGTGTTTCACAATTTGGTCTAGCAACCAAGATCAAAGAAGCTCCTTTGATATTCGTTCGAAGTGTGGATACCGCTAGAGGGTGAAAATCATCATCTTCAAAGTTCGTGTTCAAGCTTTGTGATCGTAATCAAGTCTTCAAATCTCCACCAAAGACCAAGAGAAAATTTGATAGCCATCAAGGGTTAGTTTATTCCTTTATTCTTGTTATTGTATTTGATTTAATCATATGAACGGATCCATGGCTTTGGGTTTCAAAATTTTAAATGCTAAATTCCGCTGCGCATGTTTGATCGAAACCCAACAGTGGCATCAGAGCCACGTTCATGTTGATTAATTCAATACTTGGATCATGTTATGTGTATATAAATTGTTTATGTGCCTTGCATGATATGAATATTGGAATATGTGATGTTTATGTGTTATGTGATTTTATGTGGTTTATTGTTTTGCAACTTTAATCGCACGATTCAATCGCAATAAATAAATTATGGTGGATTCAGAATTGTTGATTATTAATTTTTGATTGGATCAAAGTTTTAATAATCGGGGAAAAACGATTTTGAGACAAAATTTTCGAACTTTGAAAATTCTGCACATTCTGATGGCACTGGGCGACCGCACAAAACGCCTTGGGCGGCCGCACAGTTTTGGGCGACCGCACAAGTGTTTTTGGGCGGCCGCACAAGGGGATCAGAAGGTCTGATTTTGGTTGAAAAACAGAATCTGGAATTTTTTGAAAAATTCAACAAAACCAGTAACTGAACCAGTCCAGACTTGCTGATCTGGAATGGGTTTTGGGTAGTTGGTTTGTGTGTGGATTTTGGGGTTTGATTTTCCTATTTGTTTTAGTCTTGTGATTCCTTGATTGGTTCAAGTTTTGGATGGCTAATCTGCGTTCATCGAGATTGTGTTTCCCAAAATTAATCGCAATCAAAGTTTCAAAGATAAAACGAAGTTAGAATTATGAAGAGTTCATAATTGCTAAAATCGAGAAACAAAGTTCTTGATTCAAAGTTTGGAGATCCATGTGGAATTGTGAATGCAATTGGCCTACGTTCATCGAGACCATCTATTGCTTAGTTTCGGCCACATGGACTACTTTCTTGGTTTCTTGAATTAGTGCGGGATTGTGGTTGCCTAATGGCTTAGTTCGACCGCACTTCTTGTTGTCTTGATTTGGAAATAATAACCGAAGTTGAAACAGTCTCATCCTCATAATTATAGAGAAACTAATGACACATAAATACCATGCTTAAATTAATGGAGATTAATTTAGTGGCTAAACTTGATGTGTAACATGTTTATATTATGTGCTCATAAATGTGTTATATGCTATATATGATGAACCTTCAAAGAAAGTTTTAAGTCATTTTGCCATGCCATGATTAAAACACTTGTTTATACATGAGTAATTTTATGTGGGCTCGCCAAAGCGAGGTGCATTGATTTTATTCATGTTTGAGCAAGATGAGTGAATAAGAGTTTCCTATGCGTTTAAAATGGTTGGACTTAATTAAGCGTCAAAACAGTGTTGGGCTTAAGGCAAAGATGAGATTTAACATGCTTTTTGAAATTGGATTTCTTAAAGAATCTCATGAAAAGAACTGAGAGTCATATGAGATATGATTGACAAGAGTTGTCTACCTAATTGATTTAATTTTGAGCGGTGCGCCAAAGCGTACTCAAAATTAGATTAAAGCGGGATCTCAACCCATTTAAATTATACTATACATTGGATGTATAAAGAAGGTTGTATAATTTGGTGGGAGTATTTTGTTTTAAAATACATTAATTATTTCTCTAATGAAAATCGGTACTTATTAAATTTTGGAAATTTTGCATATTTGTAGATAATGACTAATAACACTCAATCAATGTCGTTGCGATCGATCCTTGAGAAGGATAAGCTCGAAGAGAATGGTACTAACTTTATGGATTGGATCTGTAGCATAAGAATCGTTCTTAGGCAAGAAGATAAGTTGTACATTCTCGATGGGCCTCTCCCTGCTGAACCACCGCCTACTGCCCCTAGGGAAGAAAGAGACAATTACAAGAAACATCGTAATGATTCTAGAGATGTAAGTTGTCTCATGCTTGCTGCTATGTGCTCAAAACTCCAACAAAGTTTGGAACATTTGGAAGCCTATGAGATAGGCGTGGAGTTGAGAACTATGTTTCAAGAGCAAGCTAGGCAAGAGAGGTAAAAGACCATTGTTGCATTCACTACTTGTAAAATGAATGAAGGGCAACAAGTGAGTCCTCACTTTCTTAAAATGAAAGGTTATGTAGAGCACCTTGAGAAACTTGGCTATCCAATCCCATTGGATCTAGCCACGGATCTCATTCTTAATTCATTGCCTAAAAGTTATAATCAGTTTGTAATGAATTATAACATGCATGGAATGGATAAGAATCTCTCTGAGTTGCATGGGATGCTCAAAACTGCAGAGATGAAAATTGTGGAGAAAGGTTCTCCCGTGCCCTTGGTTCATGATGGGAAGAAGGCTAGTGCCAAAGGAAAGGGTAAGAAAGTTATCAAACCCAAAATAAGCAAGGCAAAGGTTGCCAAGGCTTCTGAGGCAAAACCTGATTCACAAAAGGATGCAATCTGTTTCCATTGTCAAGAAATTGGTAATTGGAAACGTAATTGCAAGGCTTTCTTGGAAGAGCAAAAGAAGAAGAAGAGCAGCAAGGCTGCGTCGACTTCAGGTATCTATATGATAGATATTCTCCTTTCCACCACTGATTCTTGGGTATTGGATACCGGATGTGGTTCTCACATTTGTCTAAATGTGCAGGGACTAAAGAATAGGAGACTGCTTAAAGAAGGTGAAGTAGATCTACATGTGGGGAATGGAGCAAGAGTTGCTGCATTAGCCGTAGGGACTTATGAAGTCACTTTACCTTCCGGATTAATTCTTGTTTTGAACAATTGTTATTATGTTCCGGATTTAAGCAGAAATATTATTTCAATTTCTTGTTTGGATAATGAAGGTTTTAAGTTTCTTATTGAGAATAAGAAATTTTCTATTTATTTAAATGATGTGCTTTATGGTATTGCTAATTCATTTAATGGCCTTTATATCTTGGATGTCAAGAATGAAAATAATGTCTATCATGTAAATAAGAAATCTAAACCTAATGATGTAAATCATACTTATTTGTGGCATTGCCGTCTTGGTCATATTAATGAGAAGCGTATCTCAAAACTCCATGGGGACGGACTTTTGGGTTCATGTGACTTAGAGTCATATGATACTTGTGAGTCGTGTCTTCTTGGAAAAATGACTAAGACACCTTTTACCAAGTTGGGTGAAAGGGCAAGCGACTTATTGGGGTTGATACATTCCAATGTATGCGGACCATTAAGTAGCAATGCTAGGGGAGGATTTCAATACTTCATAACCTTCACTGATGATTATAGTAGATTTGGGTATGTTTACCTAATGAAACATAAAAGTGAAGCATTCGAGATATTTAGAATATTTCAAAATGAAGTAGAAAAACAACTTGGCAAAAGTATAAAGGCACTTCGATCAGATCGAGGTGGAGAATACTTGAGTCAAGAATTTGATGATCATCTAAAGAATTGTGGAATAGTTTCACAATTGACTCCACCCGGAACACCACAATGGAATGGTGTGTCCGAGAGGAGGAATCGGACTTTGTTAGACATGGTTCGATCAATGATGAGTCAAGTTGATCTTCCAATATCCTTTTGGGGTTACGCTCTAGAAACCGCTACTTTCACACTAAATCGTGTTCCAACTAAATCGGTTCAAAAGACTCCATATGAGATGTGGAGCGGAAAGAAGCCTTGTCTATCTTTCATGAAGATTTGGGGTTGTGAAGTTTTTGTCAAAAGACTTATCTCAGACAAACTTGCACACAAATCTAATAAATGTATTTTCGTGGGATATGCTAAGGAAACTAAAGGATATTACTTTTACAATCGAGACGACAACAAAGTGTTTGTTGCCCGAACTGGTGTCTTTCTAGAGAAAGAGTTTCTCTCCAAAGAAATCAGTGGGAGTAAAATAAATCTTGAAGAAATTCGAGACCCAGAAAATAACATTGAACCAATAGTGGAACAAGAACAAGAACCACAAGGAGTTGTGGAACCTGTTCAAAATACACAAGCATCTCGCAGATCTAGTAGGTTACGATCCGAGCCCGAGAGATATGGATTTCTCGTAACGGATAGTAATGAGGTAGAAATCATTGAGAATGATGAACCGTCAACCTACCAAGAGGCGATGTCTTCTCCTGATTCGGACAAGTGGCTTGGAGCCATGGAATCCGAATTGCAATCCATGCAAGACAATCAAGTTTGGAATTTGATTGATGCGCCCGAAGGTGTAAAAACCATAGGATGCAAATGGGTCTTCAAGAAGAAGATTGACATGGATGGGAAGGTGCATACTTACAAAGCTAGGCTTTGTAGCGAAGGGTTATAGGCAAGTTCATGGTATTGACTATGATGAGACCTTTTCACCCGTAGCAATGATCAAGTCTATAAGAATTTTGCTTGCCATTGCCGCATATCATGACTATGAAATATGGCAGATGGACGTCAAAACCGCTTTCCTGAATGGAAAACTCTAAGAGGATGTGTATATGACACAACCAGAAGGTTTTGAACAAGATTCTAAGGTATGCAAATTGCAAAGATCCATCTATGAATTGAAGCAAGCTTCAAGGAGTTGGAATCTCCGTTTTGATGAATCGGTCAAAGAGTTTGGTTTCATCAAGAACGAAGATGAGCCTTGTGTATACAAGAAGATTAGTGGGAACATAGTGCTATTCCTTATTTTATACGTGGATGACATATTGCTCATTGGAAACGACATTCCTACACTTCAGTCTGTGAAGACTTGGTTAGGAAAGTGCTTCGCAATGAAAGATATGGGTGAAGCCGCATATATACTTGGCATTAAGATCTATAGAGATAGATTAAGGAGGCTAATTGGTTTAAGCCAAAGTACATACATTGACAAGGTCATTAGAAGATTCCGTATGGAAAATTCTAAGAGAGGCACCTTGCCCGTGTTACATGGAGTTTCTCTAAGCAAGACTCAATGTCCTAAGACAAAAGATGAGCGTGAGAAAATGAATGATGTTCCATATGCTTCGGCAATTGGGTCCATTATGTATGCCATGGTTTGTACTAGGCCGGATGTGTCTTATGCTTTGAGCATGACAAGTAGATACCAATCCGACCCTGGCGAAAATCACTGGATAGCTGTAAAAGCGATTCTTAAGTACTTAAGAAGAACTAAAGACTCGTTTTTGGTCTATGGAGGAATGGAAGATGATCTCGTTGTAAATGCTTACACGGATGCAAGCTTCCAAACCGACAAAGATGATAGCCGATCGCAATCGGGTTTTGTGTTTATGTTAAATGGTGGAGCTGTAAGCTGGAAGAGTTCCAAGCAAAGTACAACCGCTGATTCTGCAACAGAAGCTGAGTATATTGCTGCATCGGATGCTGCAAAGGAAGATGTTTGGATTAAGAAGTTCATAACTGAACTTGAAGTGGTTCCTAGTATTGCTAATCCAATAGACCTTTATTGTGATAATAATGGTGCTATTGCTCAAGCAAAGGAACCAAGAACACATCAGAAATCCAAACACATACTTAGGAGTTTTCATATCATTCGAGAGATCGTTGATAGGGGAGACGTAAATATATCCAGAGTACCTACTGATGATAATGTTGCGGACCCGCTAACAAAGGGACTTCCACAAGCTAAACATGATGGTCATGTTAGGTCCATGGGTATTAGATACATGGGAGATTGGGCCTAGGGCAAGTGGGAGATTGTTGGTAGTGGTGCCCTAGGCACGTTTAATAAACGTTGTAATTGTTATCATTTATTTCATATCAATAAAGAGATGTTTTGATTAATATTGTTGTTCATGTTTACTTATAATAATATCCGTCCCTAGTACTTGTTAAGCACTAGTATAAAGGCTAAATGATCATGGGATGATCATGTTAGATTTATGGGTACTTGTTTGGAACAAGGTACTGGACATGACCCGCTCTATGAGATTTATGTCATGGTCTATGTCATACATATATCTCATATTAGTTATGTCATTTGAATCCTTAGACATGAAGTTATTATAGTCTTCCACTTGATGAACATTATGTTTGACATATTCAAACGCTACTTTTAACCGAGTAGTTATAAAGGGTATGATTGGGATAATCGGATTCACGTAGGGAAGAATAATAAGCTAAATGGATTTGTCCCTCCTCGGAGAGATGTCAAGCTTGGGCCTCTCGTAGGAATGATGTTGATGAAATGTTCGGCCGGACTCAAATGAATTGATTGGATCAATGTCATTTGGATTATCAACATATTCGGAATCGAGAAAGTATTGAACAAAACAAGTAGACTCTTTGACCATGACTTGTGTTCAATGATATCGTGGACAAAAGGATTATGACATATTCTAAAGGAATGCAAACTTGTATCTAGTTATACTATTTGGGTAGGTATGACGGTTTGCTAGAACCTAATCATATCTTATAGTTTCATGTTTGAACCCATTGCCAACTTAGTATAATCCTAGAGGGTCACACACAATAGAACGAATCTTTGAAAGGACTATATTGGAATTTTGGAAATTCTGGACATTCTGGGGAAGTGGGCGACCGCACAGTATGGACTGGGCGGCCGCACACTTAGCTCAGTTTTTGTACCAGTTTTGTTTCAGATAGTTGTGCGACCGCACAGAGGTTTTTGGGCGGCCGCACAGTACTGTCGGGTGGCAGATTCCTAATTTGATTAGGAAACGAATTTTGGACGGATTTTGACACAAGTTTCCTATTTGGAATAGGTCATACTTGTGTATAAAAGACCAAATTCAGCCAGCACTCTAGGCTAATGATTTTGTGAGTCTCAAAGAGTTTGAGAAAGGGTTTATTTTGTTCTAAGACATTCTTGGTTGAAGAACAAAATAATACACAAAATAAATTCCATATAGTTCTTTTGATTGTGAAAAGGTGTTTCACAATTTGGTCTAGCAACCAAGATCAAAGAAGCTCCTTTGATATTCGTTCGAAGTGTGGATACCGCTAGAGGGTGAAAATCATCATCTTCAAAATTCGTGTTCAAGCTTTGTGATCGTGATCAAGTCTTCAAATCTCCACCAAAGACCAAGAGAAAATTTGATAGCCATCAAGGGTTAGTTTATTCCTTTATTCTTGTTATTGTATTTGATTTAATCATATGAACGGATCCATGGCTTTGGGTTTCAAAATTTTAAATGCTAAATTCCGCTGCGCATGTTTGATCGAAACCCAACACTCCACTCATAAACTAGATACCCGGTCCACCCCTTGCGTCTTTGTCGGTTACTCCCCAACTCAATGTGCCTATTTTGTCTTGACCTTCAAACGCACAAAGTATATACCTCTCGTCATGTCCAATTTGTTGAGAGTTAGTTTCCCTTTGCCACCACTTCATCCTCTCTGCCCTCTCCATCCCTTCCTGATGAGTGGTACACTATATCACTTTCTCTCTCTCCCCTCCCTGCCCATAACCCACCTTCCTCGGCTCCCCTCCACCATTACAACACTCTCCTCCAACCAGCCGAACCACTCGCACCAGGACCATCCTCGTCCTCTCCTGATCCAACCGGACCCTTCTCACACCCGATCGGACACCCTCCACCTCCGCCTGGACCCTCTCCCAACCCATCTGGACCTTCTAATCACATGTCAGGCTCCATCCTCTCCCAGCCCGTTTCCTCCATATCTCCCTTAAACACCAACCCACCCCCTCCTCCTCCCACATCCAAACCAGTTACATGTTCTCAAAACAATATTCACAAACCCATCAAAAAGCTTAACCTCCACGCTTCTCTTCTACCCTCCTCTGAAACCTCCAACATTACCCAAGCCCTCAAAAGCCCCACATGGCGTGCCGCCATGCAACTTGAATATGATGCACTCATACACAATCAAACGTGGGATCTGGTTCCTCCATTACCCTCTCAAAATCTTGTTGGTTGCAAATGGATATTTCTAACCAAATATAACCCTGATGGTACCATTGATCGTCATAAAGCTCGTCTCATAGCCAAAGGGTTTCACCAACGTCCCGGCCTTGACTACTCTGAAACATTTAGCCCTGTTGTTAAACTTGCCACAGTTCGAACTATCCTTACCCTTGCTACTGTTCGTGGTTGGCCTCTTCGCCAAGTAGACATTAATAACGCCTTTCTCCAAGGCACCTTAACAGAGGATGTCTACATGGCTCAGCCCCTGGCTTTACCCATCCTTCCTATCCATCTTATGTTTGCAAACTCAAGAAGGCTATCTATGGTCTGAAACAAGACCCACGGGCTTGGTACAATGAGCTACGGTTGTATCTTCTCTCTCTTGGCTTCAAAAATTGTGTATCTGACTCCTCTCTCTTCACTCTTCACCATTCCTCTGGCATTATCTACCTTCTTGTTTACGTTGATGATATCATCATCACGGGTTCCAACAACAGTCTTATCAAAACCTATATCTCTAGCTTCTCTAGTCGGTTTTCACTCAAAGATCTTGGTAATCTGTCTTACTTTCTTGGCGTTGAAGTTATTCCACACTCTCAAGGTATTCTTCTCAGCCGGCAGAAATATATTCAGGATTTGCTTGTTCGCTCCAATATGTCTGAAGCGAATTCTATGCCTACACCTATGACACCTCAGCCGTCCCTTTCTGTTCACCAGGGTACCCCTCTTTCTAATCCTTCTGAGTACTGTACTCTTGTTGGTAGTTTACTATATAAAGATAATGGGCTACTCCTCTCATTGTCAATTGATTTTGAGATCGAACCTTAAACTTTATCATGGTATCAGAGATAGACCGTTACACGTGCAGACCCAACAGCCCACGATGTTAAATATCGCATGTTTTGTTCACAACTCACTAGAATTCAACTTAAAAACGAACTGAGCCACACATTTATGTCATTGTAAAAATTATCGTGCTTTAGAAGCGCTGCTACTTATAATTTGTTACTGAACTTAAGCAGTCAGTTGTAGTAGTAAACACATCTTTCTTTGTAAGTTATTGTCACCGTAAATTTATCAAGCCCCACAAAGTGGATAACGGTCCCACATACCCTAAATTAGTAGGGTGCATCAGATGATCCTAATTTATATACTTAAAATTGAAATCCAATGATACAAACTTTAGAAAAAAATCAGATATAGACAGTGAAGTCAAAAATCAACGACATAAATTGGCCGCTCATGAGCCTGCTACACAGTAAAAATGTATACACCCTCCGTCCCACCCGACTTAGGATTCTTGGTCAAACAATTTATACTTTAACTAAGTATTTGAAGAGATATAATGATGCTAATAAAAATATAAAATTTGTTATTATATCACGATTAATAATAAACTAAATAACAATTTTTAGATTTTTATTAAGATAATTATTTTTGTTCAAATTGTTGATCAAAGTATAAATTGTTTGACCAAAAATCTTAAGTCGGGCAGAACATAGGTTGTACTGTGTTAGCACCAAACACGATGAACTCCCAAATGGCCGTACAACAGTACGACCATCAATGTGTACGACTATTTTAACCTTCCGTACAAATAATGCAAACTTTATTACTCCCTCCGTCTTCCCATTTGACTATTCAAACTTTTTAAGGATACCAACACTTGCTTCACTAGTCATGTTTTGTTTATAAACTTTTAAGCCTAAATTGTAGAAACGTGAAAAACTTTTTGAGACAATGAAAAATGGCAAATATGAAGATCATTTTGGGACGGAGGGAATATTTGATACAGATAATAAATGGTATTCCCTCCGTCCCGGAGTAAGAGTCCTACCCTTCATTTGCACGCTTATTAATAAATATTGGAAGTGATGTAAATGTTGTGATTGTAAAAGTAAAATATGAGAGAGAATGAGTGGGAGAGAATAGTGAATTGATTGGTGTTGTGAGTGTAAAAATAAAATATGAGAGAGAATGAGTGGGGTGAATAGTAAAGATTCTTTGCCATTTTAGGAATAGGACTCTTATTCTGAACGTACCAAAATGGAAAGTAGGACTCTTATTCTGAGACGGATGGAGTAATAAAGAGCAACAAAATAAAATGCATGGCCATGGGGTTGGCTTACAACTCATTGACGTTGACATAAAATGGGGGCATGATGAACGGAGTTGTACGGAGCCTCAGAATTTTTTTGCTTGTTAGGTAATGGATCGTTGTCCAGGACTTTTAGAGTTGGTCCTTCGTTAGAGCCCACACCCGAATTGGATTTACTGACGGTGCATAAATAATTTGGTCCCACTTATTGTGTGTAGTTATTAGTACTTATTAGGTTAGGGCCTTGTATTAAAGCCGTACAGTTAATAGCCCAAAATGAATACTCCCTCCATCTCGTAATTATTGCTATCAAATGAGAGTGCACGAAGATTCAGAAAATATGTTGGAAAAGTAAGTATTGTGAGTGAGTAGGAGAGAGAAAATAAATTAGTGGATAGTTGTTATGAGTGAATAGGAAAGAGGAAAGTAAACTTTTTAAGTGAGTAGCAGTAAGTATGAGACGCCTATAAAATGAAAATTAAGTAGCGATAATTATGATGAGACGGAGGGATATTTGTCTACTGTAGTCAACTTAGCTTGTTTGACAACTGGTCCATATGGGCCTACTGAAAAGTTTGTTTCACCTAAACCTTTGAAAGAAAATATAACGCGTAATACCCCTCAATCCAAACTCATTTGACACTTATTTTTATTTTGGTTCGCCCCAGCTCTTATGACACTTTTTAAAATAGCATACTTTTTATAATTCTTAATTCACTCTACCCCACAACTCATTCTCTCTCTTCATTTTCAACAACCCAATTTATTCAACCAACACTACTATAGTTGGAGAAGAAGATGGACCGAGACCGAATGAACGAACCGAGCTTGACCGAGTTAACCAAACGAGATCGAGATCAAGCCGGAATCTGAATGAGATAATGTGAATATCTTCGTAATATGTTTGTGAATATCTTTCCTAATTTGATAAATGTAAACTAGGTAGGATATGTGATTAGCTTCATTTTAGAAAGACAAAGTCTTATATACACCGGGTGCACGGCGTGCGGCGGGCCAAACCGCTCGGCCCGACCCGCCCAGCCCGCCCGTCTTCCCTCCAGTCCCAGCACGACACGTGGCGCGCTGTGAGCCACACGCTGCCACGTGTCCTCCTAAAAAAAAAAACTCTCAATAACTTTAAAATGTTATATCTTGAGATTTATAACTCAGAAAAAATTTAAAAATACCGTTGTGTTCGTCTCGACAAGACGAATAAAAATACATAGGTCATGATATGGTTTTATTTTTTAAAAATATATATATATTTTTATACACAAAAAGTTTGAGGTGCTCATCAGCTAAAATGTAACACTCTGTTCTGATAAAAATAATAATTTCATCTTCAAAAATTAACACTTTCTATTGTTAAATGTAACAGCAGTTTTTACAAAAAAAAAAAAAAAAATGGGTTTGCATTTCAATTGTTACTTTCTCAATTTCAATTGTTACATTTAAGATATAATGTTACATTTAAGAATATAAACTGTTACAATTGAGATAAAAAATGTTACATTCATTTTTTATAAAATGTAACATTAGTTTAGTTTGTTAATCTTATGTTAATTTTGGGGGGAAAAAGTGTTACATTTGAAAAAAAAAAGTGTTACATTCCTTTATAAACAGTGTTACATTAGTTTACTTGTCAATCTTTATGTTATCTTTTATCTATTGCAGCAAAATTGTAGTACATTTTTTTAAAATAGTGTTACATTTGAAAAGAAAAAGTGTTACATTTCGTTATAATAAGTGTTACTTTTGTTAGGAGGAAAAAGAGTTGAGGGTGGCAAAAAAAAAAAAAAAAGATTCGGCGCCTGGCGCCATCGCACAGCGTACGGCGGTTGCACAGGAGACACGCCCTTTTAGAAATTAGTTTCGAGTGATAAACTCCTTCTCCAAGTAAATATCTCTTACTAGAATTAAGATTGGTAGGACTCGTGTATAAATAGGAGGCCAATGTAAACATTGAGATTTGGGAGTGAATAAACACATATCATCATCATACTCTCCTCCACCGAATTCTTGACAATTATTTACTCCACTCATTCTCTATTTTCATTTTTTTCCATACATTTTTCTTATTTTATTCTTTTTCCTTACTAATTATGTCCACCTCTTGAATGTCAAGTGGGTGGAAGGGAGGGAGTATTCTCTTGTCTTTCTCAATAAATAGTGTTCTTTCTTTATATATTTGTACAAATGAATAAATATTGCTTTTTTATATCTATTAGTACAAAAAAAAATTAATAGGGAAGAGCTATTGCCACTACACTTTTTAATAATCCACTACAACATTATTACTTAAACAACATTAATTGTTTATCTTGACAAAATTGCCCATGAAAAACTTGCCAACTATAAAATAGAATAAATGCAATAAAAATAATTTACCTAATTATAAAATTATTATTTTCTGAGATAGAATACATTCTCTTTGAAGTAAATAAATTAAAAATATACTAATAATGCATAACATTTTAGAATTAAATATTAAGAACCAAAATACTCATTTTGTAAATTTCCCCAAAATTTTATTTTAAAAAAAAAAAATAAGAGCTTGCAGCTACGTTATATTGCATATGATTCTAAAAAAAATAAAATTGTATTAGTTTTTCAATTTTCAGAACACGATATTTTCACGTTTCACAAGAAGGTATTGAATTTTTTTTTTTATGTTTTCTCCTTTTGTTTTAACTATACATTCATTTCTCTATTTGTGAAACTATAATGATGTAGCTTTTAAAAGTGTTTTGTACGTATATGCTATTTTTGTCACGCCCCGGAAAATTCTAAAATCCATAAACATAAAATTTACATAATATACATCTCCAAAATGCAAAATACCAAACCGGGCGCGTGAATTCAACTATAAACCAATACCATTACACGACACCTCAACGAAATTATAACTCGGAGACTAAATACAACGCGGAAGCAAGAACACTTATAATAATATAATACCCAAAAGATAATAATAGTTACATAACACTAAACGACCACAAATCCCGCTACAATGATACATAAGAACTCCGAAGATCAACTACCCCAAAGAAGGTCAACCTGCTCAGAAGATTTCCCGCTATAACGGACCTCATAACGCTACCACTTGCTTCCCTGGGGGGGGTTTAAGGAAAAACAAGGATAAAAGAAACGGGGTGAGATAAAATCTCAGTAAGTTAGTAATGCAGCTACATGGCATAATATCATGCAAACCAACGGTATAACTGAACAAGTAAATCACATAACAACAAATGAGAAAGCTCCCTATCGCCAACTGTCCCATACCAGTTGGAAATAACGACTAACTCATCATGCAGCACATAAAGCTGAAATAAACACGTTACAAAGGATACCGAGCCAAGGTTTCACCAAACTGATAGAACAATCGCTGCGCAGTTTCAACCGATCAACCAATCAACAATAGCAGCATAACAGCTGAAGAGAACCCCGGTCAGAACCGACCAATCAATCAATCAACCCATCAAACCATCTTCATAGTAGCATAAACAGCTGAAGATCACAACCCCGGTACAAGAACCATAACAATGTAACATGTCACAAAGGACAGGGGAAAATGACACAAAGTCATAACCCAAAACGACTAGCTAGAATACTCACCAAAGGGAGCTAGCTCATCCCAACCAAGGCCAATCTGGATGAGGAAAGAAGGACCATTGGGCGATGCTATACTTGACTTGGCTCGTGCCATTATAACATTATCCATTGCCTGACTCGAACACAAGTACCAGCTGGACTTTCCAAATAAAGGTTAAGTAATAAATACTAGCACGATAAACAACCAATGATTCCAAAGTAGGGAACCATACAAACTAGTCACCATAAGGATGCAAACGATTACTCATGAAGAGTTCAACAACAACGATAAACGATCTACTCATAAAGAGCCCAACAACAGTGATCATTAAAACATGATGATTCCAAGATAAGGCACATACCAAACACATCCTAAAGATGATACCCACAAGTTACTCATAAAGAGCACAACCCAAACGGTCGCTCACAAATAGTACAATGACTATTACCAAAATGACCCTAAACATTTACTCATGAAGAAGTACTAAGACTATTAACTCCCTATATTTTTACACCTAGAATTCCAAATAGAAAGTCCGAATGACTACACCTTAAGGTTAATCAAACCGCAGGTACCCAATTGTCATTTCACGCTATACATCCGTTCATAACGAACCAATTCTAAACACCCCAAACGAATTCAAAAGGTTACACCTATTAGTACATGATCACAACCGGACCAAACCCTACACTTTAGTATTCAATAACAACCCTCTAGGTACTATAGGATATCGCCTAAAACCTAGACCAAGTCTTATCCAAAATCAATTCGATTGGAACAATCACGAACACATCATAAGATGACCAAAAATTCCCAAGCATTACTTAGACTAATTCCATAACACAATTGCTCACAACGGAACCACTTTACAACCCTAGAGTGTTCCACTATGCTCATACAAGTTAAATGGAATAGTACTCAAAGCCTAGACCAACTCTAAACGTTTTTGTGTTATGAAACACTTACTGAGAGCTCGACCTAATCTAAACTTGAAACTCAATTAAATAAACCCACTCATCTCTAAGTACTCAAGGAGATCTTTAAAACGATAGTTTACACGTTAAAAACGGAGTCCGGATGAAGAAGTTATGGCCTCCGGAAGATTGGGCATAAAACGGACAACATTGGGAAAAGAGAAGGGGGGGTGCGCACGCCTCCCTTAAAGGGGTGCGCGCGCCTCCTATAATCAGAAGGAAATGCGCCAAAAGGTTTACAGAGGGTGCGCGCGCCTCCTATAAACAGGGTGCGGGCGCCTCCTATAATCAGAAGGAAATGCGCCACAAGGGAGATGAGGGGTGCGCGCGCCTCCTCCCCTAGGTTGTGCGCGCCTCCAACGCCGGTCAGAAAATCAGGAAGACTTCTTCCTGGGTTTACGAATTTTATACCCAAAATCTTCAATACTACTCACAAACTAACACTTCTATAAGCATACCAAAGCACTAGAACCACTTATAAGTCTAAAACAACTCACATAACATCATTTAAACAACCCAAACCAAGGGATGATTCAAACACCCAAATTTCACAAAAATTGGATAAATTACAAATAAATTCCAAATCAACCAAAGAAGCCATATATATCAACTTAGAGCACCAATGGAGTTAAAGATGAACATTTTTAGCATAAATGGGGGGAAAGCAACTTACTTGGAATTTATCAAAGTTGACGGAATTCGAAATTTCTTAGCTCTACACGATCCTATCGACGATCTAAACATTTTTCATAAAATGAGCATTAAGAAATAATGGGAGGAAGATGGTCAAAATGAAGAGAGAATGAGGAGTTCTTACCTTGGCAACAATGGAAGAGAGAGGGAGTAATTCCACTATGTGTGTGTGTGTTTGGTGATTGAGTGAGGAGGGAGGTAGAGGGAGGAGTAGGATGACTATTAAATCAAAATGTTACACCTAGGCCCTTCTACTACTACCAAGAACAATTAAACCCATACTCCCCACCATTAACTAAGACTTACTAACTCTACACTAGCACAAATGGTCAAGTAAAATGCTAGTCATAAAAATATTATGAAATATAAAAAAAATGCACACATAAATATTTAAATAAATAATAAATGAGCAAATAAACAAATAAATAAATATTTACTACTGAGAAATAGAGACGGGTTTTCGGGTCGTTACAATCTACTCTCCTTAAAAAGAATTCGCCCGCGAATTCACTTGTCAAAATCATAACACCGTCATATCGAGGCTACAAAATATCGATTCTCATAAAGCACTCATAACCCCAATCAAGTGCTTATGAAAAATCCCAGACGTCGTCTCCAAGACTCCAATAAACCAACACATATTGAATGCATACATATCTCAAGTATACTCGTATTAATCATTCTAAAGTCAACTTCTTCTTTCATCCGGGATTTCAAATTCCCACGACTATCACTTGATCACCAATTATGAAACATAACTAATTTGATCCTGATTAGCGTTATGCCCTCAATCAACCCTTAAATCACCAACATTCATCGGTTTTATTTTTCATTATCCCAATAGTATTGGAATCAAGTCCACTACAAAAGTCATCTTCCTTATGTAATACAACTAATACAATCATAATCTTTGTATTTCTCAACCCACTTGCACTAACTCATTTTTATCCTTTCGAAGAACATATAACCATCCGACATTGATAGCCTATTATCATCATTTCTAAACTTGGTCCCATAACAACAACTATAATTTGTAAAGGCGATATCAATAAAATCACAATCAATCCCTAGTTATAGATAGCTTTATTTATTAACCGAATCTTGGAAATACTTACCCGAATTATCCAATAGCCACGGATATTTTAGTTCCGTCTCTTCTCGAATTTCCCATTTATACATTCTAAACCATCATATAGTAACCTTAAATAATGCTTACAGCATAATAATCTCTCGTACAGAACCTTCTTCCATCACTATCTTCACTACTAGCTAAAATCCATACCCAAGGCCAAAAAAAAATCGAAGATTCCAAATTTCTCTTAAACATAATTCTCGAGATACTACAAACTTGTCTTATTCACAACCCTAATTATACTGTAAAGATACTTCCATTAGATAATCGCATACTAAATATTACTTCCCAGAAATTCAAAACATTAAACCATCTCGAGCTTACTCAACTTCTTAAACTATGAAAAGCTAAAGAAATTTCTCATCCTCCAAATGTTCACCGCGTGACTATATCTCTAAGGATTACCATTAAAGTAGCAACTGTAACGATCCGAAATTTTCACAATCTTTGTTTTCGTAAATATTAATATATTACAACTTACAACTCTAAAAGATATTACAAATGATCACTAATAATCCGAAATATTCAATAAACTGCTCCGTCCCAATACAACATCATAGTATCCTTTAATATGCCAAAGTAGCTATACCCAATTTCCTTTACAAATCCTTAATCCAAACGAGGACGCCACCAAGAAAGGATTCAGAACCATGTGACAACTGCTCACTAAAACCCAACAATGCCTTTAATATTGTTCGAGGAATTCTCACCTTCTCTAAATATGTCTAGTCCGTTAAACTTATCGCGCTCACCATCATTAATGATTATAACTCCCACAATATACTCCTAACTCGTATTGCTTTAACTCAACTCCAGTCATGTATTAAAATGATCCCAAAAGTATCATAACTCAACTTCTTATTATGACCCATAATAAATTAAGTATTTCCTCATACTAAACAATTCTGATGCACTCACGTAGATGTACTAAAAGTAAAGAAAAACTCCTATCAAGAAATTCTCAAATTGAATCTTTAACTCTTTGAACCCAACCGATACTATATGTTCACTGATTCATCTATCAGTATTATAGCCCATATCAACTCATCATATAACCCAAGTTCCCTATCGGTCAAGCGACATATCGCACCTAGTATAAATTATACTCAAGGCTTCAACATTAGTATTGCCAACTGAATAAGCTATATTCCCAGCACAACCTTATAATAAAGATTTTCTGATTTTCAAGATAGAACCTGAACATATATATATATATATATATATATATATATATATATATATATATATATATATATATATATATATATATATACCTAGTATGCTTCTAAACAAAGTCAAACATACCAATATAGAAATATTCTCCACCTATCGATGGCGCACAAGAAATTCGTAGCATGTCGAAAGCTAAACCATACCGCTTAACTCATCAATATCCCGCATAGGTGACATAACTAAATCACCCTATATATATACCAGCAGAAATCACGTAGTTCCCTATTCGAGTATACACCTCAACCTGAATCCATGAATGATAACAACATGCGAACATAGCACGAAACGTTGTCCACTTTACGAAATAGATATGCCCCAGCCTTCAAAACTCGCGCTCTCGATTCTCAAACCAACTAACCCCAATGGAATCAATACTATTAACACTAATCCTATATTCGATATACTACAAGAGGAGAAACACTCGACGTTAATATCACGACTCACGACTCAACCACTTCTACCTTAACCTCATACTTTCAAGAAAACTTAGTTTCTAAACCACTCAAAATCATAACACCCAAGTATTGAAACCTATTCAATATCAGAGTTCTTATTCACCTTCAAGATCTAAAACCATTGCTCTGATACCAACTGTCACGCCCCGGAAAATTCTAAAATCCATAAACATAAAATTTACATAATATACATCTCCAAAATGCAAAATACCAAACCGGGCGCGTGAATTCAACTATAAACCAATACCATTACACGACACCTCAACGAAATTATAACTCAGAGACTAAATACAACGCGGAAGCAAGAACACTTATAATAATATAATACCCAAAAGACAATAATAGTTACATAACACTAAACGACCACAAATCCCGCTACAATGATACATAAGAACTCCGAAGATCAACTACCCAAAAGAAGGTCAACCTGCTCAGAAGATTTCCCGCTATAACGGACCTCATAACGCTACCACTTGCTTCCCTGGGGGGGGTTAAGGAAAAACAAGGATAAAAGAAACGGGGTGAGATAAAATCTCAGTAAGTTACTAATGCAGCTACATGGCATAATATCATGCAAATCAACGGTATAACTGAACAAGTAAATCACATAACAACAAATGAGAAAGCTCCCTATCGCCAACTGTCCCATACCAGTTGGAAATAACGACTAACTCATCATGCAGCACATAAAGCTGAAATAAACACGTTACAAAGGATACCGAGCCAAGGTTTCACCAAACTGATAGAACAATCGCTGCGCAGCTTCAACCGATCAACCAATCAACAATAGCAGCATAACAGCTGAAGAGAACCCCGGTCAGAACCGACCAATCAATCAATCAACCCATCAAACCATCTTCATAGTAGCATAAACAGCTGAAGATCACAACCCCGGTACCGGAACCATAACAATGTAACATGTCACAAAGGACAGGGGAAAATGACACAAAGTCATAACCCAAAATGACTATCTAGAATACTCACCAAAGGGAGCTAGCTCATCCCAACCAAGGCCAATCTGGATGAGGAAAGAAGGACCAATGGGCGATGCTATACTGGACTTGGCTCGTGCCATTATAACATTATCCATTGCCTGACTCGAACACAAGTACCAGATAGACTTTCCAAATAAAGGTTAAGTAATAAATACTAGCACGATAAACAACCAATGATTCCAAAGTAGGGAACCATACAAACTAGTCACCATAAGGATGCAAACGATTACTCATGAAGAGTTCAACAACAACGATAAACGATCTACTCATAAAGAGCCCAACAACAATGATCATTAAAACATGATGATTCAAAGATAAGGCACATACCAAACACATCCTAAAGATGATACCCACAAGTTACTCATAAAGAGCACAACCCAAACGGTCGCTCACAAATAGTACAATGACTATTACCAAAATGACCCTAAACATTTACTCATGAAGATGTACTAAGACTATTAACTCCCTATATTTTTACACCTAGAATTCCAAATAGAAAGTCCGAATGACTACACCTTAAGGTTAATCAAACCGCAGGTACCCAATTGTCATTTCACGCTATACATCCGTTCATAACGAACCAATTCTAAACACCCCAAACGAATTCAAAAGGTTACACCTATTAGTACATGATCACAACCGGACCAAACCCTACACTTTAGTATTCAATAACAACCCTCTAGGTACTATAGGATATCGCCTAAAACCTAGACCCAAGTCTTATCCAAAATCAATTCGATTGGAACAATCACGAACACATCATAAGATGACCAAACATTCCCAAGCATTACTTAGACTAATTTCATAACACAATTGCTCACAACGGAACCACTTTACAACCCTAGAGTGTTCCACTGTGCTCATACAAGTTAAATGGAATAGTACTCAAAGCCTAGACCAACTCTAAACGTTTTTGTGTTATGAAACACTTACTGAGAGCTCGACCTAATCTAAACCTGAAACTCAATTAAATAAACCCACTCATCTCGAAGTACTCAAGGAGATCTTTAAAACGATAGTTTACACGTTAAAAACGGAGTCCGGATGAAGAAGTTATGGCCTCCGGAAGATTGGGCGTAAAACGGACAACATTGGGAAAAGAGAAGGGGGGTGCGCACGCCTCCCTTAAAGGGGTGAGCGCGCCTGCTATAATCAGAAGGAAATGCACCAAAAGGTTTACAGAGGGTGCGCGCGCCTCCTATAAACAGGGTGCGCGCGCCTCCTATAATCAGAAGGAAATGCGCCACAAGGGAGATGAGGGGTGCGCGCGCCTCCTCCCCTAGGGTGCGCGCACCTCCAACGCCGGTCAGAAAATCAGCAAGACTTCTTCCTAGGTTTACGAATTTTATACCCAAAATCTTCAATACTACTCACAAACTAACACTTCTATAAGCATACCAAAGCACTAGAACCACTTATAAGTCTAAAACAACTCACATAACATCATTTAAACAACCCAAACCAAGGGATGATTCAAACACCCAAATTTCACAAAAATTGGATAAATTACAAATAAATTCCAAATCAACCAAAGAAGCCATATATATCAACTTAGAGCACCAATGGAGTTAAAGATGAACATTTTTAGCATAAATGGGGGAAAAGCAACTTACTTGGAATTTATCAAAGTTGACGGAATTCAAAATTTCTTAGCTCTACACGATCCTATCGACGATCTAAACATTTTTCATAAAATGAGCATTAAGAAATAATTGTAGGAAGATGGTCAAAATGAAGAGAGAAGGAGGAGTTCTTACCTTGGCAACAATGGAAGAGAGAGTGGGTAATTCCACTATGTGTGTGTGTGTGTTTGGTGATTGAGTGAGGAGGGAGGTGGAGGGAGGAGTAGGATGATTATTAAATCAAAATGTTACACCTAGGCCCTTCTACTACTACCAAAAACAATTAAACCCATACTCCCCACCATTAACTAAGACTTACTAACTCTACACTAGCACAAATGGTCAAGTAAAATGCTAGTCATAAAAATATTATGAAATATAAAAAAAAAATGCACACATAAATATTTAAATAAATAATAAATGAGAAAATAAATAAATAAATAAATATTTACTACTTAGAAATAGAGACGGGTTTTCGGGTCGTTACAATTTTCAATTTTCAAATATACTTCTCAAAATTCTTATGAAATTAAATTTATTTGAATATCTTACTCATATGTAGCATTTAGTTCTTAAAATTTTCTTTTACAATGTTATTATTATGTACTGTTTTTATTTATTTTTAAATTCTTTTATTTCAAAAAAAAAATGTAATCATGCATTTTATTTTTTTTATTAAATTTAACATTTGTTGGATGCTATAATTATTGGTTAATTAATAGAAAACCATAAACACTAATAATATGCTTTTCTTTCTCAGTAGTGAGAGAAAATAAGTTTAAAAGGTGATTTAGAGTAATTCTTTTTATTTTATAGTTGGCAAGTTTATATGGGCAATTTATTCAATATGATAATTAGTTGTATTTAATGTATTAATGATGTAGTGGATAATCAAAAAGTTTAGTGGCAATATCTCTTCCCAAATTAATATTAGTTTCAAGTTAATTTAGTTATTTCAAGAAAAACTTAAAATTGTTATAAATATTATTTATAATGGTGTATTAATAACAAATTTTATAATTTTATTAAAATAATTAAATTAGTTTAAATTTATAGCTTAAAGTTCCTTTTTAGTGACGTACAAGTCATTTATTTCGGCAAAATGAGTGTATATCCAAATAAAAATAAAAATAAAAAAATGTAATGATGTGATCATAATTGCTTAAAGAAATAAAAATATTACTACCTATGTCCCTAAATGAGTGTCCAAATTTAATTTTAAGGGACACTGGAAATCTCAACTTTTTGAACAATTTGGTAACAACGATTCATATATAATCTTGTAATCTCCTTTCCAAACCTTTAGTTTTGCACGTATAAAGAAACCGGTGAAAAAATTTCGAAAAAAAAAATATTTAGGGAGAAATTATGTTAAAAAAAAAAGACACATTTAGGGACAAAGATTTCTTGAAAATGGACACTCATTTAGGGACAGAGAGAGTAATGTTTATCATAATACTACTGATACCAAATTTGGTCACTAGCCGGGCTTCTAACTGGCTTCTAAGTTCTACCCTCCTAAGTAAGTAGCATACCAATCTCTTTGTCTTTAATTGAGTGTTTATATTCTTTTAAAAAAAAATTATTCTAAATTAAACATCTTTCTAAAAAATAACTTTGTTCTTAATTATTTTTTTACTAGTTTTTTTATACATGCAAAATTAAATGTTTGAATAACGAATTACATAATTATGTATGAATATTTGTCACTAAATTGTATCTAAATTTTATGAAATATATAGATTTTCAGATGTCCATTAAAATGAAATTTGGACGCTAATTTAATGACAGAGAAAATAGTACTTTTGCTCGTGTGAATGACACGGTGACTCGGTGACAATACGAAATTAGGCAGTTCCACTTATCACTTAATAATTTTACATGAGTACATTTTGGAGGAAAAGAGTTCCCTCATAAGTTATAAAAAGTCTTGTTTTTAACCCTTAAACCCTATAAAACAACCTTGAACCTTAAACTTTAAGACAAACTCTCAAATGCGGCGGCCGCACCACGTGCGGCGGGTATGCCCATGGGCCGGCCCGCCCGCTCCATGAAAAACCTGCCCGGCTCCAGCTCCTTCCCCTCTCCCGTTGTGACACGTGTCCTTTAAAAAAAAACCTCCATTAACATTAAAATGCTATATCTTGAGATTTATAACTCAAAAAATATATATATTAAATACCGTTGTGTTCGTCTCGACGAGACGAATAAAACTACATAGGTCATGATATGGTTTGATTTTTTTTTTAAAAAAAAAACATTTTTTTACACACAAAAAGTTTGAGTTGCTTGTCAGCTGAGATGTAACACTCTGTTCTAATAAAAGTAACAATTTCATATTCAAAAAGTAACACTTTTTACAGTCAAATGTAACATCAATTTTACAAAAAAAAAAAAAAAAAAAAGGTTTGCATTTCAATTGTTACTTTCTCAATAAAAAATTGTTACATTTCAGATATAATGTTACATTTAAGAATATAAACTGTTACAATTGAGAAAAAAAATGTTACATTCATTTTTTATAAAATGTAACATTAGTTTAGTTTGTCAATCTTATGTTAATTTTCGGAGAGAAAAAGTGTTACATTTGAAAAAATGAATGTTACATTCCTTTATAAAAAGTGTTACATTAGTTTAGTTGTCGATCTTTATGTTATCTTTATCTATTGAAGCAAAATTGTGGTACATTTTTTTCAAAAAAAATGTTACATTTGAATAAAAAAGTGTTACATTCGTTATAATAAGTGTTACTTTTATTGGAGGAAAAAAGTTGGGGTGGCAAAAAAAAAAAAAAATCGGAAAAAAAAAAAAAAAAAAAATTAAAATAAATCGGCTCGGCGCTATCGCACGCCGTGCAACGGTTGTACCAGAGACAGCCTCAAACTTTAAACACTGTAAAACAACCTTAAACCCTATAAAATAACCTTAAACCCTAAACTGAAGCAATCCACCCTATGTGGACCTGTCCTATTCCTAAACAACTTGAATGAAAATTTTCATCCAGTGTCAATAAACTAAGTAATCATAGAGCACAAAAGAGGATGCATGCTAAAGACAGGTTCTTCAAAAATTCAGACTACCCAACTTTTATGTGATTTAATTTGGCTCATAAAAATAAGGCTTTGAGGAAAATATCACAGAAGAGATTAATGTGTTTAGAGGCTTGATTTATCTTTCGAGCAATGCTAGGGGCACAAAATAAGGTCACAAAATCTTGCTCACAAAATGAGGTGACGATATTTTATTGGTTGCATCGATAATAGACCCGCCACACTCTAATTAAAAACACCAATAAAATCATTACACCTAAGATTTTGTGAGCAAGTTTTTGAGACTTTTTGTGCCCCTAGTATTATTCTTATCTTACTAACTTGCACATGAAACAAGCACGTAAAATAATATCAATATTCATCTTTGCATTTTCGTTATGAGCACATGTAATAATAATATTAATAGTTATAATAATAATAATAATAATAATAATAATAATAATAATAATAATAATAATAATAATAATAATAATAATAATAATAATAATACTTGATATATCTCAAAATGAATGTTCATTTTTCTTTTCACAAGTCAGTACAAAATAAAAGTTTGTTTTAATATGAAAGGAGTAATAAGTCACAAAAATATTACTGTATAAAAAGGTTATAATTATAATACTCCCTCGGTCCCAAAATATACTATTCAAACTTTTTAAGGATACAAACACTTGATTCACTAGTCATGTTTTTTTGGGCACTTCTAAGCCTAGGTTGTAGAAATGTGAAGAATGCCAAATGAGAAGATCATTTTGGACGGAGGGAGTAATAAATGAACAATTCTCGCGAGTACAAAAAGAAAAAACTCAAGTCGACAAGCTGAAAAGCCCATTCAGGCCCGAAATCAAGGCCCAAAATGTAGGGTTAAGACTGGATCAGAACTATGGCCTATCTAAGCCCATAGTTCGAATATTTTGTACACATGCCCAAAGTCCCAACAATGATATTTTCACCACTTTGTGCCAGATGAATTAAGGTGTTGTTTGTTTTTTTTAAGTGTTAAGTCTTGAAATCTGATTTCACATCTGAAAGTGGCTGAATTAATAAGAGGCAGCGTCTGAAGACTGAATCCTGAATTATTCAAGTTGTTTGATTTTCCCACTAAATTCATTTTCTGAATGTGCCTTTTTTACCATTTTAACCTTCTGAAACATTGAACGGTAATGTTAAACATTTGCAATTTCGAATGGGGCGGAGAGAGTATTTCATTTAAATAATAATAATAATAAATATTGTATTTCTCAAGAAATATTGGGTGTGGTCGATTTTGGGCATATTTTCGATTGTCCATGGTAGCAGTTAACTGACGCATAAAACAAACTCAACTGGCACAATGGAGAAACCTCTTTCTACAGAAAAATAATAATAATAAAATAATAATAATAGGCAGAACCCTTGAGAGATCAGATCCAACTTTACATCTAACCACCATCACTCCCCTTGACTAATTTCTGAAGTCAATTTTTGAGAAAGGAAAAGTTTCCTTATAAGCCCAGATTCGGTTTTTCAATTTGGAGGCCGATTTTCTTTTCGTTCTCCCTTTTTTTTTAACAGATTCTAATGCCGAGGCCGAGAACCATATTGATTTTGACGACCTAAACGACTTTGTAACAACGTTTGTTGAGGTTGCAGATCTAGGGTTTGTGGATGGTGTCTCGCAGGGAAGAGAGTGCAACGAACGAGTGAGGAAGATGCGTGGTGGCCGGAGGACTGGAAGATGACGGAGGAGACAATGGCGGCCAGGATATGGCAACGACAGAGGAAGAGAGTGTGATGGCAGACTACACTGCAAGAGAATATAGTTGAATTTGGAAGAGAGAGAGAGATGGGAGGTACGATTGAGAGAACCCAGAGAAACAAATGAAAGGGGAAAAAATGAGAGGGGTAGGTTGGGGATTAACAAAATATGGTATGGGTACTTTTGTCCAAAATTGAATCAGAGACAAATCAGACTTGTTTTTAGATCTGATTAATTAAGAGGCAATTCAGAGATATTAAGTCTGAACAGAAAAAAAAAAAAACAATCGGAAAGCTCACATGTCTGATTCGGTCAGATATAAGCCCAAATTTAGATCTGAAAATAAAAAACAAACAAGCCCTAAGTCATGCAAACGAAAGATAGAGGAAAAGAACAATTTAAAGTAAATTTAAAGGAAAAATGATTACTTAAGGTAACGTACTTATACCTTCCATATCAAATAAAGAAACCTACTATTTAGTGTCTAAAAAGTACCACGTACTTTCATAAGTTTTATCAAATAATGCAACTTTTAAAATAAAATAAATGGATGGTGTTAAAAAAAGTTAATATCTTGATAACAGAGTTAACACACTGTAACACCCATCGAATTTCTTGTTAAATATTTGACATACTTGTTAAATACTTGAACTTGCATGTTATGTGCTAGTTTTATGTGGGTTAAAGTTTTAACTGCTTTAAATAGTTAAGGTGGTTAAATGTCTAGTTTTGACTTTTGGGTCATTTGTGAAAATTTGACTTTAGGGGTCTTTTTGTTAAAAGTGAAACTTGAGGGGCCTAAGTGTCATTTTCCCAAACTTGAATGTATATCAACTTGTTGGCTTTCTTCTCTGGGTCATTTTACCCAAATGAAAACGTACACTCTCTCTGTTTCATAAGATAGGGTTTAGAATTTTCCCTATTCCCGACTCCTCGAGTTTAATTATCCCTCCGTTCTTGATTCCGATCCCGGATTAATATTCGTGGTGTTGAATAGAGCGTTCCAGGCCGAACAGAAATAAGTTTTGGTCAACTTGAATTTTGACTAGGTAAGTTATTAGCTTCCCCTTGCTTGTAATAACATGCATAAATGTTATTCTCGATACTTGTGATGGTTAATTTTGTGTTTGGGATGATTTTTGTGGTACTTGTAAATTTGGGACAAAAGGAGTAAAATTCCCCTGTGTAAAATGATAAAGGGATTTGGAAATATGAGTTTGAATAATGTTATGCCTTTTCTGACTATGTTAAAATGGTAGTAAAAGTTACTCCTACGTTTTGGGACGGAAATAGTTCAACCTGGGAAAGGAATGAGAATTTCGCATTTTGGTACACTGTGCGACCGCACAAAAATGATTGTGCGACCGCACATCTTTCTGAAGGGTTTTTCAAAGAAATTTATTTGGTTGTGTGCGGCCGCACAGTCCATTATGGGCGACCGCACAATTACCTGAAAAACAAAGATTTTGTTTAAAGTTGGTATAAGTTGGAAGTAACCCTAGTTAAGGTATATAACCTTAGTATAAGATGTCCTAGCAAGTGTTGTGATACTTTAGGGGCATCAGACTTGGTCTTAAATATGTATACTCATTGAATTAAAATGAGAACATAAGTATAAGAGTAGTATCTCTTCTTTATGTCTTGAAAGTGCTATGAACAAGCACTAATGTGTTATACTTGTTGTGAATCCAATGATTGTACACCTTAGAGGCATTAGCATAAGGTCTTAGACTTGAACATCCTAAGAATAGGATTGGGATTTGGTAAGAGTAAATGTATAACTCTTATACTTGTTTGAATGTCCAAAGATTGGAAGTTATAACTTGAAGTATAAGACATTAAAAGCTTGTACATGACTTGAACATCCATAGAAATGGATTAAGACTTGAATATAAGATAATAAAATCTTGTACTTGGCTTGACACCAATACATATGTATGGTAGTGAACTAGAAAGTGCTATGAACAAGCACTAACGTGTATGAGACATGTTCTTGTTGTGTATGTGCAAACATTGCATATAGTTGCTTGATAACAAGGTGACTTCTTGAGTACTTGAAGCATGTTCCTTGTTGAGCTAGTCCACTACATTTGGATTAGTTCTTCTCCCGTTGTTCAAGTAAATATCTACTTGTACTTTCTTGTGTGAGTCCAGCTGGTTCTCCTTGCTTGTTCGAAAATGTATAGGTTCACGCTTGTCGCGAGAGCTGGGGTTTAAGTGACAATCGGGTCCCTATGTATTTCCGCCCGAACCCTTACTACCGGCCATAGTAAGGGCATAGCTTCCTTAGTTGGAGCAATAAGCCTGACTTAAGTGAATGCTAAATTCCCGTCCCGAACACCTCGTGAATAATCATGAGTACTGATATTGAGAATGACACTGGTTACCGGGTCTTCTGATATATACTGAATAATCAGTTCCTGTTATTGATCGTGATTGTCAAAGTAATACAAGCTTCGACAACAATGGTATTCTTGGGAGGAATAAGGAAGGAAGCAATATCCTTATAACTTGCTTGTTTAGCCTTATGTGCTACTTGATGAGTGGATTATCCTCTCATATACTTGTTACTTGATGATACTTGATAAATGATTACTTGAGTATCTATTTGAATTGCATGATAACATGTCATGTAGTTGCATCTAATAGCTTACTGAGATTTATCTCACCCTTTATTTGTTTCCCCCCCCCCCCCCAGGAAAGGAAGGATAGTACGCAGTGAGGCTCGACATAGTTGGGAGCTTACTTCGCAGGTCGTGATTGTTTTGGGGCTTGTGTCCTTTTACACTTGGTGAGGACGATGTATTATGGGTTTTGTAACTCCTTATTTTGGGGTAGACAGTCTTGTTCAGTTCTTGTTGTCACTAGACATCTTGTATAGTACTCTTGATGCCAGCTTATGTGCTAGGCATGTTTCCGCTGTGTATGTATTAAGTTTGGTTTTAAATTTTCTTGTCTAGAACTTGTGTTGTGAGCTAGTATAGCTCCTTACTCTAGAGTATATATATCATGTCAGTTTGTTAAACAAATATCATTAAGTTTCTTGTTAAGTTTCTTGTTCCTCGTTAGGCACTCCCATCCAGGTTCGAGGTTCTATTAGGGGATCCCGGGACCTGGGGGCGTGTCAGGTTGGTATCAGAGCTACCCTGGTTTAGCTACCCTGTTTAGCTACCTTGGTTTGCTCTAAGTCTGGATAGGGTCTATGGCCTAGGTATGGGTGAGTCTTGGGGTGTTATTAATAACGCTGAGTGTTTACCTACAGGTACAATGAGTTCTGAAGGTACAAGTGGTAGTAATCAGCTGAGATCTATAACTCCTCAAGAAGAAATGGTTGATAATGTTGACTGGGATTATCCTAATCGCCTTACAAGGTTCTTGAAGCTGAAACCTCGTAGTTTTGACGGGGAGTTTGATTCTAAGAAGGCAGAAGAGTGGATTGAAAGTATTGAGAAGATCTTTACAGCCTTGAGATGTGTGGGTGGTGATAAGGTAACCTTTGCAACCTTTAAACTTGAGAAAGCCGCTGAACATTGGTGGCAAGTGTTGAGTAAAAGTTGGGAACTGGAAGGTGTACCTCAGACATGGGAAAATTTTCTGAAAGCTTTTAAGTCACAGTTTATTCCAACAGTGGTCCAAGATAGGAAGGAAATGGAATTTCTTAATCTGGAGCAGGGAAGTCTGACTGTGGGGCAATACTCAACCAAGTTCACAGAATTGGCGAGGTATTGTGATCACTTAGTTCCAAACGAAGCCAAGAAGGCACAGAGGTTTGTTAAAGGGTTGAGGACTGAGTATAGGAAGCAACTTCTTTCTCTACAGCTCACTAGCTATCAGCAAGCAGTGGAGAAGGCTTATACTATTGAGAATGATATCGAAGAACACAAGGTGAAGTTGGGAACAACCATGACTGGTCGTGTATCAGAAAAGGCTCAGGGATCTGGTTCTAGAGGTGGTAAATCTGGCCGCCAAGATCGTCGATTCCGACAACCAACTGAAAGTAAAGGTAGTGTATCAACGGGGTCGAGGACAACAGTCCAAGGTCTCAGGAGAGTATGTGGCTATTGTTCGAAAGAAGGCCATTCTGAAGACAAGTGTTGGTTAAAGCAAGGAAAGTGTATAGTGTGTGGTGAAGCGGGGCACTTTGCTAGAAATTGTTCTAAAAGTAAAGTAAATCAAGTTGGGGGTGCAAGTCAACCAGCCTCAGGTTCCAAGAGAGATAGTGGTGGTCGACCAAAAGTTTAGGGTCGAGTGTTTGCTCTAGATCAGCAGGGTGTAGCTGAGTCTTCTGCGGTCATAGGAGGTATTATATTACTTTCTAGTACGAGAGCGCGAGTCTTGATAGATCCAGGCTCATCTCATTCTTATGTGGCATCTCATTTTGTGTCGCATTTGCATGTTCTTCCTGATTCTATACCTTATGTGCTAGAAGTATCTTCCCCTATGGGAGATTGCATGTTTACTTCTGAGGTCTACAAGAAATGTGAGGTTCTTGTGGGTGATCATGCCCTTCTTGCTGACCTAGTCGTGTTACCTATAAGGGACTTTGACGTGATTCTTGGCATGGATTGGCTATATGTGCATCATGCATCTGTTGATTGTTATAGAAAAGTAGTAACTTTTTCTATTCCTGGTTTGCCTGATTTTACCTTTGAAGGTGATAGGCCTTTATGTGCTATACATGTTATTTCTGCTTTAAAAGCTAGAAAACTTTTATCTCGTGGTTGTGCCGGGTATCTCGCATGTGTACTTGATCAGAGTTTATCTGTTCCCAAGATGGAGGATATTCCTGTTGTGTCTGAATTTTCAGATGTGTTCTCTTCTGAGTATAGCATGCCACCTGATCGAGAGCTTGAGTTCTGTATTGAGTTATTACCAGGTACAGCACCAATCTCTAAAGCACCTTATAGAATGGCTCCGGCTGAGTTGAGAGAGTTAAAAACACAGCTTGAGGAATTGCTTGATCGGGGCTTTATCAGGCCTAGTGTATCACCGTGGGGTGCACCAGTGTTATTTGTCAGAAAGAAAGATGGGACTCTGCGATTGTGTATTGATTACAGAGATCTTAATCAGGTAACTATCAAGAATAAATATCCGTTACCTCATATTGATGACTTGTTTGATCAGCTTCAGGGTTCAGTAGTGTATTCGAAGCTTGACTTGAGAAGTGGTTATCATCAGTTGAAAATCAGATCTGAGGATATTCCAAAGACAGCTTTCCGTACCAGGTATGGGCATTATGAGTTTATTGTTATGCCATTTGGTTTGACAAATGCTCCAGCTGTATTTATGGATTTGATGAACCGTATCTTCAAACCATATCTTGATTGTTTCGTGGTGGTATTCATTGATGACATTCTTGTGTATTCTAAGTCACGGGCTGAGCATGAACAACATCTCAGAGTAGTATTACAAGTTCTTCGTGAGAAACAATTATTTGCAAAATTCAGCAAATGTGCTTTCTGGTTAGAAGAGGTTCCATTCTTGGGGCATGTTGTGTCTGCTACTGGTATTGCAGTAGATCCTTCCAAAGTTGAAGCAGTTGTTAACTGGAAAAGGCCAACTACAGTGACTGAAATCCGTAGTTTCTTGGGCTTGGCTAGTTATTATCGGAGGTTCATAGAAGGATTCTCCAAGATTGCTACTCCATTGACTAATATGACTCGAAAAGCTATTTCTTTTGAGTGGAATGACAAATGTGAAGCAAGTTTTCAGGAGTTGAAAAGGCGTTTGACTACAGCTCCAGTCTTGGCTTTGCCTAATGGTTCTGAGCATTTCATGGTTTATACTGATGCTTCTAAAGAAGGATTGGGTTGTGTTTTGATGCAAGATGGCAAGGTAATAGCTTATGCTTCTCGAAAATTATCTCCTTATGAAAAGAATTATCCTACTCATGATTTAGAGTTGGCTGCGATTATTTTTGCTTTGCATAAATGGAGGCATTACTTGTATGGAACCAAATTTGAGGTTTTCACTGATCATAAAAGTTTGAAGTACTTGTTTTCTCAAAAAGAACTTAACATGAGGCAACGTAGATGGATGGAGAAATTGAAGGATCATGATTGTACTATCCTTTATCATCCTGGAAAGGCAAATGTTGTGGCAGATGCACTGAGCCGAAAGACTTATATTTCTTGCTTGATGATTCGTGAATGGAAGATGTTTGAAGATTTGTGTGACTGGAATCCTTGTGAATCAAATCATGGAGTTATCTTTGCTAATATAAAGGCTACTTCAAATTTACTCCAACAGATCAAAGAAGCACAGGTAACTGATTCTGAATTGCAGAAAATCATTAGTGGAATAAATGAAGGAAAGCAACCAGATTTTTCTTTCAATAGTGATGGAATTCTTACCTTCCGAGGTCGAGTTTGTATTCCAGTTGATCCTGAGATAAAGAAGAAAGTTCTTGAAGAGGCTCACAAAGCCAAGTATACTATTCATCCTGGAAGTACTAAAATGTACCAAGACTTGAAGAAACATTTCTGGTGGAACAATATGAAAAGAGAGATTGCTGAGTATGTTTCCAAATGTTTGACTTGTCAACAAGTAAAAGTGGAACATCAACGTCCAGCAGGTTTGTTGCAACCATTGGAAATTCCAGAGTGGAAATGGGAGCATATTACTATGGATTTTGTGACTGGTTTGCCACGTACCAGACGAGGCCATGATGCTGTTTGGGTTATAGTGGACAGGTTGACTAAATCAGCTCACTTCTTGTCTGTTTCCATGGGATATTCATTGTCTCAGTTGGCATCTTTGTATGTTCAGGAGATAGTCCGACTGCATGGGGTTCCTGTGAGTATTGTATCTGACAGAGATCCTCGTTTTACTCTCGATTCTGGCAGGCTCTTCAGGGTGCCATGGGTACTAAATTGAATTTCAGTACTGCTTTTCATCCTCAATCTGATGGGCAATCTGATAGACTTATACAGATTCTCGAGGATATGTTACGTGCTTGTGTTATTGATTTCAAAGGCAGTTGGGATACTCATCTTCCTTTGGCTGAGTTTGCTTATAATAACAGTTTTCAGTCTAGCATTGAAATGGCTCCATATGAGGCTCTTTATGGTAGAAAATGTAGATCTCCTATATGTTGGGATGAAATGGGAGAAGCTAGACTCTTGGGTCCTGAAATGGTTCAACAGTCAGTTGAGAGTGTGAAACTCATTCGAGATAGATTGCGCACAGCTCAGAGTAGACAAAAGAGTTATGCAGATCATCGTAGAAGGGATCTTGAATTTCAGGTAGGTGACTTTGTATTCTTGAAGGTCTCTCCTCGTAGAGGTATAAAGAGATTTGGGAAGAAAGGAAAGTTATCTCCTCGTTATATCGGTCCATTTGAGATTCTTGAAAGAGTTGGGAAGTTGGCTTACAGAGTGGCTTTACCTCCTTCTTTATCTGGTATTCATGATGTATTCCATGTATCTATGCTTCGCAAGTATATGGCAGATGAATCACATGTTCTTGAGTATGAGGCTATTCCATTTCAGCCTGATTTGTCTTATGATGAACAACCTGTTGAAATTCTTGACTGGAAAGAGCAAGTATTGCGTACAAAAAGGATTCCTATTGTGAAGGTCCTTTGGAGAAATCATGAAATAGAAGAGGCTACTTGGGAAACCGAGAAAGAGATGCGAGATAAATACCCGAGCCTATTTGAAAACTTTGGTAAGTAAAATTAGTGGGCGAATTTTCTTTAAGGTGGGGAGGATGTAACACCCATCGAATTTCTTGTTAAATATTTGACATACTTGTTAAATACTTGAACTTGCATGTTATGTGCTAGTTTTATGTGGGTTAAAGTTTTAACTGCTTTAAATAGTTAAGGTGGTTAAATGTCTAGTTTTGACTTTTGGGTCATTTGTGAAAATTTGACTTTAGGGGTCTTTTTGTTAAAAGTGAAACTTGAGGGGCCTAAGTGTCATTTTCCCAAACTTGAATGTATATCAACTTGTTGGCTTTCTTCTCTGGGTCATTTTACCCAAATGAAAACGTACACTCTCTCTGTTTCATAAGATAGGGTTTAGAATTTTCCCTATTCCCGACTCCTCGAGTTTAATTATCCCTCCGTTCTTGATTCCGATCCCGGATTAATATTCGTGGTGTTGAATAGAGCGTTCCAGGCCGAACAGAAATAAGTTTTGGTCAACTTGAATTTTGACTAGGTAAGTTATTAGCTTCCCCTTGCTTGTAATAACATGCATAAATGTTATTCTCGATACTTGTGATGGTTAATTTTGTGTTTGGGATGATTTTTGTGGTACTTGTAAATTTGGGACAAAAGGAGTAAAATTCCCCTGTGTAAAATGATAAAGGGATTTGGAAATATGAGTTTGAATAATGTTATGCCTTTTCTGACTATGTTAAAATGGTAGTAAAAGTTACTCCTACGTTTTGGGACGGAAATAGTTCAACCTGGGAAAGGAATGAGAATTTCGCATTTTGGTACACTGTGCGACCGCACAAAAATGATTGTGCGACCGCACATCTTTCTGAAGGGTTTTTCAAAGAAATTTATTTGGTTGTGTGCGGCCGCACAGTCCATTATGGGCGACCGCACAATTACCTGAAAAACAAAGATTTTGTTTAAAGTTGGTATAAGTTGGAAGTAACCCTAGTTAAGGTATATAACCTTAGTATAAGATGTCCTAGCAAGTGTTGTGATACTTTAGGGGCATCAGACTTGGTCTTAAATATGTATACTCATTGAATTAAAATGAGAACATAAGTATAAGAGTAGTATCTCTTCTTTATGTCTTGAAAGTGCTATGAACAAGCACTAATGTGTTATACTTGTTGTGAATCCAATGATTGTACACCTTAGAGGCATTAGCATAAGGTCTTAGACTTGAACATCCTAAGAATAGGATTGGGATTTGGTAAGAGTAAATGTATAACTCTTATACTTGTTTGAATGTCCAAAGATTGGAAGTTATAACTTGAAGTATAAGACATTAAAAGCTTGTACATGACTTGAACATCCATAGAAATGGATTAAGACTTGAATATAAGATAATAAAATCTTGTACTTGGCTTGACACCAATACATATGTATGGTAGTGAACTAGAAAGTGCTATGAACAAGCACTAACGTGTATGAGACATGTTCTTGTTGTGTATGTGCAAACATTGCATATAGTTGCTTGATAACAAGGTGACTTCTTGAGTACTTGAAGCATGTTCCTTGTTGAGCTAGTCCACTACATTTGGATTAGTTCTTCTCCCGTTGTTCAAGTAAATATCTACTTGTACTTTCTTGTGTGAGTCCAGCTGGTTCTCCTTGCTTGTTCGAAAATGTATAGGTTCACGCTTGTCGCGAGAGCTGGGGTTTAAGTGACAATCGGGTCCCTATGTATTTCCGCCCGACCCCTTACTACCGGCCATAGTAAGGGCATAGCTTCCTTAGTTGGAGCAATAAGCCTGACTTAAGTGAATGCTAAATTCCCATCCCGAACACCTCGTGAATAATCATGAGTACTGATATTGAGAATGACACTGGTTACCGGGTCTTCTGATATATACTGAATAATCAGTTCCTGTTATTGATCGTGATTGTCAAAGTAATACAAGCTTCGACAACAATGGTATTCTTGGGAGGAATAAGGAAGGAAGCAATATCCTTATAACTTGCTTGTTTAGCCTTATGTGCTACTTGATGAGTGGATTATCCTCTCATATACTTGTTACTTGATGATACTTGATAAATGATTACTTGAGTATCTATTTGAATTGCATGATAACATGTCATGTAGTTGCATCTAATAGCTTACTGAGATTTATCTCACCCTTTATTTGTTTCCCCCCCCCCCCAAGAAAAGGAAGGATAGTGCGCAGTGAGGCTCGACATAGTTGGGAGCTTACTTCGCAGGTCGTGATTGTTTTGGGGCTTGTGTCCTTTTACACTTGGTGAGGACGATGTATTATGGGTTTTGTAACTCCTTATTTTGGGGTAGACAGTCTTGTTCAGTTCTTGTTGTCACTAGACATCTTGTATAGTACTCTTGATGCCAGCTTATGTGCTAGGCATGTTTCCGCTGTGTATGTATTAAGTTTGGTTTTAAATTTTCTTGTCTAGAACTTGTGTTGTGAGCTAGTATAGCTCCTTACTCTAGAGTATATATATCATGTCAGTTTGTTAAACAAATATCATTAAGTTTCTTGTTAAGTTTCTTGTTCCTCGTTAGGCACTCCCATCCAGGTTCGAGGTTCTATTAGGGGATCCCGGGACCTGGGGTCGTGTCACACACGTTAAAGAAACTAACACCCGTTAACCCCCATCTTCCCCAATATCGCCTCCAGCACCACCCTCGTCCAGCTCTTCCCCCTCCGTCCTCCATCATCAACCCATTTCCCATCCAATATCCTCCACTCTTCTTCTCCAGCCCAAGCACCGCCTCAACCTCCATCCCTCAACTCCGCCTTAATTGATCGCTAACCTGACCCCTCACTGCCTCTCACCCTCACTCCCCCTCGCTGCCCAGAAATAAAGATCCTGCCAATACTCTCATGTCAATCTAAAAAGAGACAGAGAAGAAAGGGCGGATGAGAAACGATGGGAGACGAAAGAGCTGAATGAAGGCAGAGGGGGAGAGAAGATAGAGAAACAAAATTTTGATCTGATTTTGAAATCAGATTTGGAAATATATAGAGAGAGAGATAGAGAGAGAGAGAGAGAGAAGAAAAGGCGGACTGAGAAACCATGAGATCGAATTTGAAGAAGATGAGTAGGGACAGTGGAGATAAGCAAGAGCAGAGGAACATAACTGAGAAACGAGGGCGTAGGTGGAGGGGTGCGGTGTGGCGAGCGACGCTGGTGGGTGGGTGGGGCGGCGGCTTAGGTTTGAGGTTGGAGGATGGAACGGAGGGCAGGGGTGGGGGAGGAGGGTTTTGCTTTTTACGCCTGGCTTAGATAGATATGGGTTTTTTTTTTCTTTTTCTCATTTTAGGATTGTTAGTTTGCTGTTTTACACTTTAACCCTCCATAATTCCATATGAGAGTTGATGGAAGGTTAGTTTTCATATCAACATTCGTTAGATTTTTAAAGCCTCAGTTGCAAAATCATCATTTCGTTAAAAAAATTAACATCATTAACTGAAAAAGAAATTGGTTGAATTATTTAAAAACTACTTAAAAAGTACGTTGCATTTTTTAGAAACTAAGGAGTACGTTGCATTATTTGATGCAAACTGCTAAAGTACGTTACCTTAAGTTGTCGTTTGTGCAAAATGAACCAAACACTAAGCACTAGGGTGTAAGCAGCTGATCCAGGTAAATCGGGTCGAATTGAATCAAATTGCGGTTTGGTTTAGCACCCAACCAAGCATGAGTAATTCCTTACGATCTCAAAAACTGGTAAAACAAATGACTCGATTTGGTTTGGTTGGTGTTTTAAGCCTTCTTAATCAAGTCAAACCGAATCGTGTTTCAAGACCGCGAGACAGAATCGCAGACCCAAAACACAAAACCTAAATGTTAAACTCAACCACCAGACTCAACCTTTTAGACCAAATCATTAGACAAAAATTCAAGTGGTGCACACTGATCAATCAGCTAATCAGAGTACCCCACGTAACTGATGGGGGTGATATTATAAAAACCCGTAAAATTTATGAGTACACCTATAAGCAGCTTAAAATTTTAAATGATACTCCCTCCGTCCCACCGAAAATTGCAAAACTTACCAAAATGGGCGTCCCATAGAAATTGCACATTCCATAAATGGAAAGTTTTTAATATTTTTTAATTAGTGGGTCCCACTTCTCATACTCACATCCACTAACCCACTAACTATTCTCTACCCCACTTTCTCTCTCCCACTCAACTATCAACACTCACAACACATCACCTTTTTCACTTTTCCCTTAATTCTTGTGCCATGATTTTTTTTTGCAATTTTCGGCGGGACGGAGGGAGTATAACACTGTAAAGCACTGTTTTGGGTGTATTTATAAGTGTTACTGGTGTGTATTGTTTAAGATTTGTCGCTTAGCTCATCCCTGTCATCCACTTAGTCCACCCAAATCAGATTTCACTAACCCTTGTTCTCACAGAGACAGAATCTCTTCTTCTTCTTCTTGTTCTTGAAACCGAACCACAAAATCATGGAGGGGACTGTTAAATCCCCTGCAAATTACGTTCCTTTATCCCCAATTACCTTCTTGGAAAGATCGGCCATTGTTTACAGAGACAGATTCTCTCTTATTTATGGAAACCATGTCAAATTCACTTGGAAACAAACCCTCGAGAGGTGTACTCTTCTTGCTTCTGCTCTCACTACCCATTTCGGGATTTCTTCCGGCGATGTTGTTAGTTTACGATCCCTCATTTCTCTTTTAATTTCTGTGACCTAGCTGGTTGATTCACTGATTTTTTTTTGCTTAATTTCTCATGTTTTGACTTATCTGATTCGTGTTTCTTGTGATTGATTCCGTTCGTTTTAGGGCTATATTGCTTAGTTCATGTAATCTATTGATTCTGCTTCTCTGCCATCTGGCATGTGATTTTCGCAATTAGAAATATATTTATATACCCCCTCCGTGTTGCGGAACCGTAACAAGAATCGCTTCATGAGCGATACTCGAAGAACAAAGGAATTGTTGCACGAACAAAACCCGATAATTAAAACCAAAAAATCTGTAAATTAGAGACTTGAGAGAGAAATGGATAACCAAGTTTATTGATAATCTGATAATGGATGAATGATCCACTCTACAACTTTGAACTCATTTATATAGGCATCTAGTGCTGGAAGCAATAAATGAACATATAACTACTATGAATCTGAATGTGCAAAGGGGATGACACAAAAATTGAAAATGCAATGAACTAAACTCTTGGGCTGCTACTTGGTGTCCTTATGCAATGATTCGATATTACTCTTTTGACTTCTTATCCTTCATGGAATGTTCTACATCAGTCTCTCCCTCTTGAGAAGAACTCGTCCTCGAGTTGTCTGGAATGTCAGGATACAAAGGCACCTCGGAGAAGGATGAAACAAGGAAAGATCTGCCACATTGAAAGTTTTGGAAATACCCATTCTAGCAGGAAGATCCACCACATATGCATTATCATTGATACGTTTAAGAACTTTGTAAGGTCCGAACTTCTTTGGTTGCAACTTGTGGTACTTCCCAACAAGAAACCTCTCCTTACGCAAGAACACCATCACATCGTCTCCCTCTTCAAAGACAACCACACGTCGATGCTTATCAGCAGCAGCCTTGAACTTAGCATTAGTCGCCTCCAGTTTTTCCTTAACTTCTGCCTGAATGGCTTGCGAATCCTTTGCCATTTTACTTGCAGCTGCACTAAAACCCGGAGCATTAGGTAATTTTACCAAATCAACGGCATTACGGGGAGTTTGTACATAAACAATAGAGAAAAGAGACTTTCCAGTCGAGCTGTGAACTGCACTATTAAATGCAAATTCAGCTTGAGGAAGAGCTTGATCCCACTGCCTTGGATGTTCTCCACAAATGCAACGAATCAAATTACCCAATGTTCGATTGACAACTGTCTGACCGTCTGTTTGAGGATGCACGGTGCTACTAAACTTCAAAGAAGTGTTGAACATTTTCCACAGAGTTATCAAAAAATGACTCAAGAATTTGGTATCTCTATCGGAAGTGATAGATACAAGCACCCCATGCAAACGAACAATCTCACGGAAAAACAATCGAGCAATGTGAGAAGCATCTGAAGTTTTTCGACATGGAATAAAGTGCACCATTTTAGAGAATCTGTCCACTACAACGAACACTGAATCCACCCCTCGTTGAGTCTTCGGAAGACCAAGAACAAAATCCATCGACAAGTCCTCCCAAATCCCATTAGGTACAGGTAAAGGGGTATATAAACCTATATTTTGAGATTGCCCCTTAGCTACCTGGCAAGTATAACATTTGCGCACAAACCCGTGCACATCTCTCAATTGAGGCAAAAAATAACGAGACTAGGGATAGTCTTATCAATGCCCAAATGCCCGCTAAGACCTCCTCCATGCAAGTCTTGAATTAACTTCTCACGCAAAGAAATACGAGGGATGGACAGACAATTACCTTTAAAGAGATAACCGTCGTAGATGTGAAAATCATTTTGTGTGGCCTTAGTCTTACACACAACCCATATCTCCTTGAAATCATCATCACCTTCATACAAATCTTTGATAACTTCAAATCCCACAATCTCGCTTTGTATCGTAACTAGCAAAGTTAAGCCTGGCAATTGGGCGGGTCGGGTCGGTCGGGTTCTAGCGGGTTGTCGGGTTAAGCCGGGCCTACCTGCCACAACCCGTTTAAATTTACGGGCCAAACGGGTCGGGTTGAAAACGGGGTAACGGGCTGTGGCGGGTCGACCCGTTTATTATTATTATTATTATTTTTACCTTAGAATGTCGCCCCAAGCTATTTGTTCTCGCGGGTTGAAACGGGTCGAAACGGGCGGGTTGAGCCGGGTCGACCTGTTAAGCTTCGCGGGTTGAAACGGGTGACCCGCTTTAACCCGCTAACTTAAACGGGTTGAGTCGGGTCGGGTAATTACCGGGTTGGGTCGGGCGGGTTAGCGGGTAATCACTCACAGTTGCCAGGCCTTAGCAAAGTTGCTCTCCTACTCCATGCATCTGCCACTTTATTTTGCTGCCTGTGCTTCAAAATAAAGGGAAATTGTTGTGGATATGCCACCCGTCGAGCATGCATCTTGCTAATCTGCTTCTGACTGTTAAAATACTTTAAGGCCTGATGATCAGTATACAACACAAACTGATTTGGAATCAAATAATGCTCCCAATGCCTTAAACCTCGCACTACTGCATAAAATTCCTGCTCATAAGTAGACAATTTCTGACGTGCATCACTTAGCTTTTCGCTAAAGAAAGCCACTGGTCTTCCTTCTTGAGGCTACACTGCTCCTATGCCGACTCCACAAGCATCACACTCCACCACAAGTAACTTTTCAAACCTCGACAATGCTAAACATGATGCAGTTGTCAGCTTTTCCTTGATCTCCTTGAAGCTTTGTCGTTGTTCATACCCCTAATGAAAATTCCCTTTCTTCATGCAATCTATTAACGGAGCCACAATCGAACTAAAATTTCGAATGAACCTTCTGTAAAAGGTTGCTAAACCATGAAAACTACGAACATCGGTCACTGTCTTTGGAGTTGGCCACTCTTGAATAGCCTTTACCTTTGAATTCAGTGTTCTAAAAGACGCCCGCCTAGGCGCTAGGCGTTCATGAAATGCCTAGGTCCCGTCTATGATATTATAGTTATTTCTGAATTCTCGGCCCCGCCTAGGCGCTAGGCGCCCCTGTGGCGCCTAGCGACCGCCTAGCGTCTTTTAGAACCTTGCCTTTGATTCATCAACCCGAATGCCATCTTTTCCCACAATAAAGCCCAAGAAGACAAGACTAGCTGCCATGAAGTCACATTTCTTCAAATTGACATATAGCTTATTGGCTCGCAAAACTTGAAGCACTTGGCGTAGATGCACAATATGCTCCCCTTCATTGGCACTATAGATCAAAATATCATCAAAATAGACCACCACAAATTTGCCAATAAAAGGCTTCAAAACTTCATTCATCAGCCTCATAAAGGTGCTTGGTGCATTGGATAACCCAAAAGGCATCACCAACCACTCATACAACCCTTCTTTGGTTTTAAAGGCTGTCTTCCATTCATCACCTGGTCGAATACGGATCTGATGGTACCCACTCCTTGGATCAATCTTCGAGTAAACACATGCTCCTGACAGAAAATCAAGCATATCCTCCAATCTAGGTATTGGAAAACTATATCGTACCGTAATTTTGTTGATAGCTCTACTATCAATGCACATCCGCCACGAGCCATCCTTTTTGGTCGTTAATAAAGCTGGTACAACACATGGACTCACACTTACTTGAATGGACCCCTTCTTTAATAGATCATCCACAATCTGCTGCAATGCTGCACTCTCCTTAGGATTCATCCGATAGTGAGGTAAGTTAGGAAGACTTGCTCCAGGAACAAAGTCAATGGCATGCTGGATTTCTCTCATGGGAGGTAAACCCGATGGTAGTTCGTCTGGCATTACATCTTGAAATTCCTCCAACAACTCACGAACTCTAGGAGGATAACCACTTTTTACTTCCACAGAGAGAACACCCTTCACAACCAAGGCTATCATTTCAGTTGATTGGTTGCCAAAAATTCCACACCATTGTTAGTCACCAAAAATACTTCCTTGCTGGTGTTTGATTCTTCCACCTTAGACCCTTCAACATACGGAGTCAAGGTAATCCTTTTTCCTTCCCACATGAACCTGTAGATGTTATCCTTACACATATGCACAGCATCAACATCAAACTGCCAAGGGCAGCCTAACAAGACATGACATGCATCCATCTCTACCACATCACAAACTACAGTATCAGAATATGGGCCAATCGTTAAGGGTACTCGACATCTGTTAGCCACCCTAACTGTCTCCACATCCTTGATCCAACCAATTTTATATGGTTCGGGATGTTTCTCAAACGGTAAATTCAATTGCTCTACTAGCTGTTTAGATATGATATTTTCAGAACTACCGCTATCTATAACAACATTAAAACGTTTATTGAAAATACGGCACGTGGTACGAAAGAGCTTGTGGCGCTGAGTATTCTCCTCTTTCTTAGGTGAAAGCAGCAATCGACAACTTTGAACTCATTTATATAGCATCTAGTGCTGGAAGCAATAAATGAACATATAACTACTATGAATCTGAATGTGCAAAGGGGATGAAACAAAAATTGAAAATGCAATGAACTAAACTCTTGGGCTGCCACTTGGTGTCGTTATGCAATGATTCGATATTACTCTTTTGACTTCTTATCCTTCTTGGAATGTTCTACATCACTCTGTCCCAGTTTATACGTCCACCCTCCCATTTACACGGAGATTAAAAAACGATGGAAGTGATGTAAGTGCTGTAAGTATAAATGTAAAGTAGGAGAGAGAATGTGTGGGAGGAATAGTAAAGATTCTTTGTCATTTTTAGAAGTGGACATATACCCTGGGACGGACTAAAAAGGAAAGGTGGACATATACTCTGGAACGGAGGGAGTACTATTTTTGTCTCGAATTAAATGTCGGGCTTTCTATTTTGATTTGTCTCAAAATAAATGTTCCATTTCTAAAAAAGGATGTAAGTTCTAAAAATAGGATGTAAGCTTTGGTGATCTTCCTAAGCTACCTTTTCCTAATAGAGATTATAGACGTTTGTCTTCCTTCATAAGAGTATGCTAAACAGATGGCCATTTAAGAAAACATAACAAAAAGCTTACAAACATTGACTTTTTTAGTGCGACATTTATTCCGGGACGTGAGTGAAATATTGAAAAGTTAGAGTTGTCGATCGTGTTTATTGTTTTGGGTCCAAGGTAGTAGATTACTTATGCTTGCTCATTGATTTGGACTTGAGTTAGAAACTCTCTTTTATTGGTGTGAAACATAAATGAAGGTTTTGTTTTAGGTAAGAGTGTTTTTATTGGTATTTGATTGAAATTTATAGTTGAAATTTAGAAGTGAAACTCTTTTTGCCAAGTAGTAAACTAAAGGATAAAAATTTATGTGGTGGTATCTTAATTTGGTTCGAATGGGAGTCAAGATTATATTATATGTGATATTTTCAAATGATTAAGAGGGTCAAAACTATAAAGTGATAAATTTGATAGTTTAATACAAAAAAAATAGTCCTTTGTTTTTTTAGAGGAGTCAATCTTGTTTTCGTTTGGTCTACAATTGATTTGTGATATGGATGGGAAAGGAATGTTACTTGTTATGGGGCTTACTTGCTGCCTTATCAACGTTTAATACATAAGTTGAGAAGATTCAGTCTTGTGATAGTTTTCGGGAATACCTATCTATATTCACTCCATCTTCAAGAAGCGAAGGTCTTGAGTTTTTCTAAAGAACAATCGCACATGAGCCAGTTCAATTGTTTTGTAACCAATTCTGTTATTAACAAAATATAGTTAGGATTTATGATTAGGAGAAACTGTACGAGCAATAAATGAAAGTAAATGGTCTTCTTTTAAAACCAATACACACTTCTTTTTATATTTCTTCATAGTAAGCTTTCTCTATGAGCAGGTGGCTGCATTAGCCCCAAATACTCCAGAAATGTATGAGCTGCATTTTGGCGTTCCCATGGCTGGAGCTGTTCTTTGTACACTAAACATACGTCATGATTCAGCAATGGTCGCAGTTCTACTCAAACATTCAAATGCAAAAGTCATACTTGTCGATTATCAGTTCATCGACATAGTAAATGGAGCATTAAAGATTCTGTCAAAGTCAAACACCAATGTCCCACAAGTAGTCTTAATCCCAGAATCTGATATACCATCCGCTAATAAGAACAACAACATTTCTATTTCAAGAATCTTGGAATACGAGCCTCTTTTGGAAAAAGGGAGTTTAAATTTCAAGATAAAACGCCCGAATGATGAACTCGATCCTATCGCGTTGAATTATACATCAGGCACAACATCTAGCCCGAAAGGTGTGGTTTATAGTCATAGAGGTGCGTATCTTAATTCTTTAGCTGCTGCACTTCTTAATGAAATGCCATCAATGCCTGTATATTTATGGACCGTCCCTATGTTTCACTGCAATGGTTGGTGCCTTACTTGGGCCGTTGCTGCTCAAGGGGGCACAAATATTTGCCTCCGGTCCGTCTCTGCAAAGGGTATATTCGAAAGTATTTCTCAACACAAGGTGACACACCTCAGTGGTGCACCCACCGTTTTGAACATGATCATCAACGCACCTACTATTGACCAAAAAACCCTTCCGGGAAAAGTGGCGGTAATGACAGGTGGCGCTCCGCCACCTGGACAAGTACTTTTCAAAATGGAGGAACTCGGGTTCAAAATCACGCATTCGTATGGTTTGACCGAGACGTATGGTCCAGGTACAATTTGTACTTGGAAACCCGAGTGGGATTCTTTACCACCGAATGAGCAAGCAAAAATCAAATCCCGTCAAGGATTACAACATCTTGGTATGGAGGAAGTTGATATAAAGGATCCCGTTACCTTGAAAAGTGTACCCGCAGATGCTAAAACGATGGGAGAAGTTGTGTTTAGGGGCAATACCGTAATGAGTGGGTACTTGAAAAATATAGAAGCTACCCAAGAAGCGTTTAGAGGTGGATGGTTTTGGAGTGGGGATTTAGGCGTAAGACATCCTGATGGTTATATTGAATTAAAGGACCGTTCGAAGGATATTATTATTTCGGGAGGGGAAAATATTAGCACAATTGAGGTGGAATCCGTGTTATTTACTCATCCAGCAGTTATGGAGGCGGCTGTTGTGGGAAGGCCTGATGATCATTGGGGAGAAACTCCTTGTGCATTTGTGAAATTAAAGGACGGGTTTAATGCAAATGAGGATGAGATTATTAAATATTGTCGGGATCATTTACCGCATTATATGGCTCCTCGGACTGTTGTTTTTGAGGATTTGCCTAAGACTTCTACCGGGAAGACGCAAAAGTTTATTCTCAGGCAGAAAGCTAAGGCTATGGGAAGCCTTACAAAGAGGAGCAGCAGCAAATTATGAGACCTCTTATGATCTTCATGTAGAACAAAAAACTACATTTTTTCGTGATTGATGTATATTGCAACTGCATTTTGTAATTAGTGTATGTAACTTTCTACTGTTGGCACTCTAAAATGGTTGATATTCAAGAATTTTTATGGTCTCAGCTAGTTTTTAATTCTGAAGTTGGGAGAGGAGGGGGGGGGGGGGTTGAGGTGGTGGTGGTGGTGGAGGTGGAGGTGGAAGAGGAAGTCTCTCTTTTTGTTGCTGTTATTGTTTGATTTAGATTTTGATGGGTGTATAGAGTTTGTGAGGTGTGTATTTTAAAGTATGTTGCAGTATCTTTTTCAGTAAGGGTAAAAAAAAAAAGAGAAATAAAGTGAACTTATTTTAATAGCATTATGATAAGGATTTAGAGTTTAGATTTTTATTTTTTTTGGCAAATTGCAATTTGGTAACTTGTGTAGATGCAATACTGTAGCTATGTTTTGTTTTGTGCCAATCCAATTCTTAAGTTTGTTATTCGGTTGCCACGGATTCTTAAGTTTGTCATGTTGTTACAATTAGGTGTAAAAACTAACGAAGTCGTTATTTTTTTGACGAAATCAAATCTATGTGCTATGCACATGACTTTTAAAGGGGTACTTTAGTCAATTCAATCTATGTTGTTAATACCCCAATATTTTTTTTATATAAGCCAAAAAATCAAAACCTTTCAATGGAACCAGAATCCACTAGGTCCTATCCCCTTCTATATCCATCTCCAAGCCTAACAAATCTCTTAAATATGTCATTTGCCATATCAAAAACCAAGGAAAATAACGAAAATGCCCTTTAAAAAACATGTGTTGTGCACATGTCTTATAAATCGTCAAAAAATTAACAATTCGTTAGTTGTTACACCTAATTGCAACAAAATGACGAACTTAAGAACCGAATTTGCACAGATTAAAACATAGCCAGGGTATTGTAACTGTGTGAAAAACCCAGGTTATTAAATTGCAATTTGCCCTCTTTGTTTGATATGGTAAAATGGGAAACATGATAGATGTATTTAGTTTTGGGCAAATTGCACTTTAGTTACCTGAGTTTGTCGTCATGTTTCAATTGGTTATCCAGTTTGTGTTTGTTACAATTTGGTTATTGAGTATGTCTTTTTGTTGCAATCAGATGTAATTTTGGTTTAGTTCGTCAGAAACTTAACAGAAAGTGTGTCGTGTACCACTCCCATGAAATAGTACCTCTCTTTTGTTGAGTTCCGCGCGCTTCAGTGTCCCCCTTCTAAATATTTTCAGGTTCTTCTTCTCTCTAGCTACCTTAGTAATCTCTTGTTTGGCGAGGTGAGTTACTAGAATTACTTTTTCTATTAACTTTTAATCTCCATTTGTATTGCATTTCTTGCTTTATTTATCTCTCAATTTATTTCTTCTGGGAATAGGGATTGTGCATTTAGGGTTTTGATTTGTGGGTGTTTTCTTTTTGGTGATACATTTTATTGAAGCTAATTGATACTAGCAAATACTCCCTCCATCCCAAATTGATAGTCCCGTTTGACTTTTCAAATATTTAGACGTTGCATTATAAGTTTTGGAAATTCAGTGTTGTTTAAGCCTTAATTTTGGAACGAGACTAACTTTGTGGGATAAACAAAAATGGGAAATTGGACTATCATTAAGGGACGGAGGGAGTAGGAAACTACGTAGAGAATGTAAACATTTCTGTTGTGGGTAGTGTTAGCAGTAACTGCAACTTTGTCTCTGATTATTGAATTCATATATGTTCACATTGAAGTTTTAAGGATTTGGTTTTGGTTGAAGAGGAGCTACATGAACAGAATTGGACTAAACGCTTTAAGTTGTTATACCGTAACATCTCTATGCATTAGGATGTCAGTCATTTTCCTTTCTTGAACTCATACTTTTGGTAAAGTCTAAAATTTAGTCCCTGGAGAAAAATCATCTCGGGAAACGATTTGCTAAATGATCCGAAACATTCTTAAGCCGTAAGCTTTGGTGGAAGACAGAGGATAGCTAACTAGTCGACCAAGTTTCCCATGATAAGAACATTATACTCCCTTTGTCCCGAAATGATCTTCTCATTTGCCATTTTTCATTGTCCCAAAATGTTCTTCCCATTTCTACAATTTAGGCTTAAATGTGCACAAACACTACATGACTAGTGGTATGCTTTAACTCAAAATTGTGAATCGAAATGCACAGGAGTGGTTTCGAAGTTCTCAAGACAGACCAAATTAGTCAAGGTTTAAAGCTAAACTAAACTGAACTAATGAACCACGGTTTAATTCGGTTCGGCTTGGCAGTGTAAGAACTTCATTGTTACAATCAACTATGCCGTCTTTTACTAAGTAAATTCATCTGATATCAATTATAGTGTTCAAACAAAATTATATCATCTGATATCCATGTGAAGAGTCAACTTTCAGTAATTGAGCTTTGCATTTTTTTTTCTCAATTTTTTTCTTTCATGCTCAAGATATATGATAGATTCTTGCATATTGTATTAGAAGTTATAACTTCAATTTAGATCCTAAGAAACATAAAGCCGTAAAATGACAAAATCAATAAGTTTGAACTTCACGCGCGGACTCTTAACTTGAAACGGAGGGAGCCTATCATTATCAATGCAAGTAATTGGATAAAGGTTAAGTAAATTATTATAAACTTTTTAAATTATACCCCTCTAATAGCAAGAGCCTTGACGCCCAGTTGGAGTTGCTGCCATGTGACTAGGAGGTCACGGGTTTGAGCCGCGGAAGTAAGTGTTCATTTTTGCTATGTACATACAGTAAGAAAAGTCAGTTGACCTAATCAAACCTAGAAATTTTGCAGATACAAAATTTCTAGATGGACCCCCCCCCCCCCCCCCCAATCCAAATTGTTGATACAAGTGATTCTACCATTAAGAAAAGGAAAGTGGACTTCTATTCGTTATCAACCCAAAAAGGAATAGAGGCCACTTATTTGTGATGAGAGGTGAGAGGCATAAAACCAAAATTAGTTGGTTACTGAACCTGATGATTTGTCATTTTGTTGACTAGTTTGGCATGCATCCCCATAATTATTTGGTAACAGCAAGCAGTATGTGCAAGGAATTTAAGTTTTCTGTTTATTTACCTCTCAATGTACTCCCTCCGTCCCGGTTTAAGGTTCTTAGTTTGACTTTGCACGTTTATTAATAAGCTAAGGCAAATTTGGGTCAAACATAGTAATGTGTGGTAGTGTGTGGAGGATATGGGTGAAAATAGATAGGTAAGTGATGGTTTTTTTTTGTAATATATGAACTTTATAAGGACAAAATTGTCCAAAACACTGTTCATACTTTTCCATTTAAGGAATATAGTTACTAAGAACCTTAAACTTAAACTGTGACATACCAAAAAGGAAAGTAAGAACCTTAAACTGGGACGGAGGGAGTAGCTCTTTTTCAGCATGCATAACTCCTTTTTCTCCTGTTTTATCTTTATGAAATATGAACATGAAAGACCTTTGCTTTTCTGTAGGTCAGCGTTGTACTGTAACTCTAGGAGCCTTTCTTGATAGAGACATGGCTTCTATCTCAAAACACCAGAAAACAAAGGATAGAGAGTCAGCAATTTACCAGCCAATCTTCTTACCCATATCCTTTCATTACTTCCCACAAAAAATGTTGTAAGAACCAGCACTTTGTCCACCTATTGGAAGGAACAATGGATGTCGGTTACACGTATCGACTTTGATGACGATTTTTTTCGTACCCAGGAAACCGAATTTAGAGACTTTATCACCTTCAACTTTGACCAAAGCCATGTTTGTCAACTTTGTATATCGGATGCTGCGCTTTCTCAGAGTGACCCGCTTAGATGTGTTTCAGCTCAAGTGTCATAAATGTTACGACGAACATGTTAATGCATGGCTGTCCGCTGCCTTATCACGAGATGTTCAACAGCTTGATCTTGATATTCCCTTGGTTGACCAACATATTCTACCTCCTAGCCTTTTCACTAGTACAACTTTGGTGGTTTTGAAGTTTGAGTCGAAGATTCGTACTCCAAGTTCCTACTACGATTTCTCTCGAGAGTCTAAAAACCCTCTGTCTCGATTCAATTGAGTTTTTGGATGACGACTCCCTTTCCAGGTTCATTTCAGGCTGCCCTGCACTTGAGGATTTGGATATGCGGGGATCCATAGGCACAATGTACAAGTAATCAACATCTCTTCTCTTGGACTAAAGAGACTGACCTTACTAGGTTTTGCATGGGATTGTGATGATAATATAGCTATGAAATTGCGCTTAATACTCCGAATCTACAATATTTCAATCATTCGGATGATCCTATGGCGGAAAAATATTATATTGAGAGCCTAAGTCACCTCATTAGAGCCGACATAAACTTAGGGCTATTTCCCCAGCCCGACCTTGATCAGTGCGCAACTTCCATGAGGAATGTTGAATCTGTTTGTTTATCTTCTAACTGCATTCGGGTATGATAGCTTCTTTGCCCTGTTCTAGAATGAGCGTAACTTTTTTCTTTGGCAGTTCAAAGGCAGCTTATATTATTGGTTTCCTTTTCACATTGAAGGATTGCAATGAAATTAACTGTAGACTGCCAAAATTTCCTCATCTGACTTACTTGAAGATTTATGTTGGCACTTTGCTGACAAACTTTCTCGAAAGTGCACCGCATTTGCAAACTCTTGCTTTTGAAGACGTAAGTTAAGTTTATTTTTGTTCATTTCTTTAAACTACGTAAATTGATCATAACTTAGGCTCCCGTTTGTTTCGCGTAAAATAACTTCCGGAAAATGTTTTCCCCAATTTCCGGTGTTTGTTACGCACCGGAAAATGAGGAAAATATTTTCCGGAAAATGGTTTTCCCTCATTTCTAAGTAAAATGACTTAATGTTAACTCTCTCACTCACACCCAACTCTCCATAAAAACCCCACCCTACACACCCTACCCACTACACCTCTAACACCACCCTCTTCATCCATCCTATCCACCCCCCAACTACCCCAGGCACCCACCCCCACCCCCACCCCACCACCCACCCCACCCCCACCCCCCCCAAAAAAAAAAAAACTTCTTTTCACTCATATTAAAAAAAATTGAACATCTCCACCACCCCCAACTACTCCAGACCCACCCCACCCCCACCCCCAAAAAAAAAAAAAAAAAAAAAAAAAAAAACACCTCCACCCCCTACCCCCACCCCACCCACCCACCCCCCCCCCAAAAAAATAAATAAATAAATAAAATAAAATTACTCATATTAAAATTATTTTTGAACACCTCCCCCTCCCCCACCCCCACCCTTACCACCCAACCACCCCCTACCTACCCCACCCACCCCACCCCCACAACCACCCATCCCACCCCAACCCAAAATCTCCACCCACATTCAATTTTTTTTTTTCTCATTATAATTCTTTTCCTCATTTTAAATTATTATTATTTTCATATGAAATATTTTCCAGAAAACATTTTCCTTAGATTTACCAAACAACCAAAAAAATGTTTATGTCATTTTCCGGAAAACATTTTACGGGAAATCATTTTCCGGAAATTGTTTTACGCGAAACAAACGGAGCCTAATAGTGTCTATTTTTTATTTTATTTTTTCGGCAGGAATTTGTTCGTTACGATGAGTATACCGGAATTCTTGACCATTGGTGTCCCCCTACTAGCGTTCCATCTTGTATGCTGTTTCACTTAAAGGTTATTGAAATTGTCTCTTTTAGAGGGGAGGAAGAAGAGTTTCACATAGTGAGGTACTTTCTTGAGAATTCGGAAGTTTTGGAAGAGTTGCGAATCAAATACTCGTATTTTGCAAAGTTACTAGAGGCGGCTGTCAGCGAGAAGCTCTTGGTTTTACAAAGGAAGTCAAGTTTCTGCAAAATTGTTCTTACGTAAGGAAGCTATATGATTACGATGAGTTTTCTGAGTTGATGAAACTGTTATACTCCCACCACCGTTCCAAGATGATATTACCATTTTTTTCCCGTTTCTATGACTGAACTTTGAGCAGTTATTATAGGTTGATTTAGTTATTACTAATAAAAATCTAAAACTTGTAATTGATACATCATCAACAATACTATCAATAACAAGTTTTAGATTTTTATTAGGATAGTTATATCAACTTAAAATAACTACTCAAAGTTTGTTCGTAGGAACGGCAAAAAAAAAGTGGGAAAATCATTTGGGGACGGAAGGAGTATTTGAAGTAAGAGCTGTGATAATCAAGTGAAGATTTTTTAGTTTTATGTTTTGAGCAGAAGGATTTTGTGGTTTAAATGGTGGTGTAGATTATGGTTGCTCCAATATTACCTCATGAGTTTGTTTGCTACATTATCCTGCGATGTTTAACAAATTGATCTGTTCCTTCAAATGGACAAAGTTAAGAATGTATTTATCTTTTTAACTGAAACAGTTTTTTTTTTTTTTTCTTTTTTGAGACATTTCTTACCTCCTTATTTCCTTTGGTTTGGTGTAACAGAAAGATCAAAAAGAAGAAAACGCACTACGCAATGTGAGATAACTCAGTTAAGTGTCGCAATGAAGATATAGTTAAGATTAGTATAATGCAATGTAAGTTTTTCAATGATCCAGCGGATATTACACAATCTACAAATCTATGGTTAATATACGTGATACGGTGGTTTTGTCTAACGGTTAGACGGTTTGGTCTTGTGATTCGGTCTAGCTGTCACAAATTACGGCTCGGTTCAGTTTGTTCTAGTTTGATTTGTAGGGATCATACCACAAACCAAACTACACAAGCTTGAAAATCGAACCAGACCGCATGATTTAGTTCGGATCGGTTTAGAACTTAAATTGAACTACTTACCGCCTAATCGCTATTCACAAAAATCATTGGAAAACATTGTTTTTCTTAACTTTTAGATGTGAATCTGCTTGGAGAATGTAAACATTCTTAACAATTACGTAGTAAATTCAACTTTTTCGCTGATTATTGAATTCGTAAATGTTGATTTTGCTCCGACATTTTATTTTCTAGGTATTTCTTCATCCACTCTGTTAGGATTTGGTTTTCTTGAAGATTAGTGCTACTCGCACAAAATTTATGTACACAATTGAAACGGAGGGAGTAGTAAATCACAGCTTCTTGTTTATGGGTAAAAAATGAAAATTTTGAAAACCTTGAGATGAGAGTTTGCATACTACTACTAGAGATTGGCGGGTTCGTATTCTCTGTAGCCATCTAGGAAAAATCTTATTTATGATAAAGATTTGAAAATCTAGCTATGCGAGTTGCATATACTAGTAGAAATTTGCAGCTTCGAATTCTCTGTAGCCATCTAAAATATATCTTGCCTTGCCATGTAACTTCCCGAATTGCTTCTTCTGTGCGTTTAACTTTTCATCTCATTTTCATTTTGTTGAAGCTTGATATACATTGTAGGTGTCCTCTAACACCTTAAGGTTTTAGAGGAATTGGTTACTTAACATGGTATCAGAGCCTCCGGTATGGGGGGCCTGATTTAACCAATATGCTTCCGCGACGAAAGTCCGATTGTTGCCATGAATCGGTGACATGACGGGAGACGATGAAGATGACGGGAGGAGCCCATGGAAGCCTCTTCGTGGCACCGATGTGCACGACAAACACGTTGAGGAGGGACCCGTTCATGACGACCTTGTTCCTTTGTGGCACAGAATGTGCAAGACGAACACAACGGAGCACGACCTGAAGCCAAGAAACCGACATCGGCGAAGGTGTTTCCAAAGATGTCGGCGGCGGATTAAGATTTGTGTCGGTGAAGAAACCCTAATGATCTGATACAAACGAATATGAAATCGACCGGAGTTGGTGCTCGAAATTAATGGGTGCCTTGAAGAACACAAAGTCGGAAGTGGTGAGACTCGAAATAAAGAAATTTTATTAATGACAGAAATTGCTTGATACAAAGCCAATCAACTACAAGACACCAAGACTCCAATTACAAGCTACTAAAAGACTCACAATACTAACTGGACTGTAACGACCCCAAAAATCCGTTTTAATTATTTTATAATTATTTTATATTTTTGAGAATTTTAAATTTAAAATTATGTGTGCATTTTTTATTTTTGCATCATATTTCATGAATTGCACATCTTATATATATTATTTGTGTTAGTTAAAGTGTTAGAAGTAATATTTGTTTTGGGGAGTTAGTGTGCTAGTGGAATTTTATGGGCCAAAGTATAAAAATAAGGTTCAAGGGCTTGGTTGTTCAATTTGAAAGAAGGAGGGGCTTAAATAGAAAATTGGAAATGGTATAAACTCACCTCTTTCATCCCTCCCTCCCCTTAGTTTAGCACACCACCATTTCTTTTCCTAATCATTTCCAGAGAATCTCCATTGTTGAAGAAGAGAAACTTAGGTAAGAGTTTGTTTTGATAATTTTCCCTATTTTAATTTACTACTCCATTTTCAAATCTAATTATATATAAATGTTCAGGGAGGAGATTGAATAGATCATATCTACCGAACAATATATTTTTCTTGACTCATTTCCGAAAAATAGGTAAGTTACTAATCCCCCCTTTAAATGTTAAAATGGTCATAAGTATGCTATATATGCTTTATATGTTATAAAATAATGTTTTGGGTATACTTTTTATATACTTGTAATTTTGGGACAGAGGGAGTAGTAAAACTGGTATAGACTTGTTATTTGTGGGAAGTGAGTATATGGGTATAGTAGTTTTGGTTTTGGGGAATTATGAGAGGATGCAACATTATATATGCTTTATTATATATTATACTCCTACTCGTGGGACGGTAAAATAGTATCTTTAGTTAAATGTTAAATAAATGTATTATAAAATTATACTATTATTTATGGGACGGGGAAAGAAGTGAAAGTATCCTAAAGTGGGTATATTATAGTATATTAAAAATTATATGATACTTGTGAAAACAGAGGGAATAGTAAAAACTTGTTTATAGCTTGTTAGTATTAGGAAGGGTATAGAAGTTGGTGTTTGTATGGTGTTTGGGCTGAATTTGTTAGCCTTTGTAAGGGTTGAAAATGTTGAGGGTTGATAAGGTTAGTGTTTTGGGTTGGTGAGATGAAGGGAGTATTTTGTTTTCAGCCAAAATGGGATTTCTGGGCTGATTACACGACTCGTGTAGGGGTACACGAGTCGTGTAAGGAGAGATTCTGAAGGGGTGTTTTTCTACACGAGTCGTGTACTGTTACACGACTTGTGTAAAAGTTCTTACACGAGTCGTGTAGTGGTACACGAGTCGTGTAAGGGCCCAAAGTCTGAACTTGTGTATTTTTACGTAAAATCTCCGGAGGTCATAACTTCTTCATTCGGACTCCGTTTTAGTCGTGTAAAATATCGTTGGAAAGCTCTTCTCGAGTACTACACGATGGGTTGGTTTATTGAGTTGGGTTTTGATTTTTATAGTACGGAAATCCAGTAGGTGTTTAGTACTAACAAGAGTATCCATGGTTCATTATGGTAGAGTTGGTCTTTTGTGATCAAGTTTGAATTAATGTGATTGTTTGGATGGATTGTGTGATGACTTAATGTCAATATGGTGCATACTATTATGAAAACGTGTTTACTTCTCTATGATGAGCTTGTGTGGTTCCCTACTTTGGAATCATACCCCGTTTGTTGTTTAAGCAAGTTTTCTTTGCTTCGGTTGTGTTTAAAGTCCAGCTGGTACTTTTGTTGTGTGTTGGGCAGTGATAGGGATTATAATGGTCTCCGAGCCAAGTACATTATAAGGCTCCTATCATTGGTTTCCCATTTTTAACCCCCTTCCTTAGGCCAAAGGTTGGGCACTTTGGGTTTGGGTTATGACTTTGTGTCATTTTCCCCCCCGTTGTTTTGTTGTTGTTTGGTTCCGGAACCCGTTTCAGCTCTTCGATGCTGCTCAGTTGATGCCTCTCAGATGGCTATTGTTTGGTTTGAGAACCTTGGCTCAGTATCCACGTATGAGTGTTTATTTCCGCTTTATGTGTTGCATGATGAGTTGGTCGTTATTTCCAACCGGTATGGGACGGTTGGCGATAGGGAGCCTCTCATGTTATGTGCTATGTGTTATACGCTTAATTGTTAATATTATTTCTTTATGATCATCATACTAGCATGTAATGTAGTTGCATTTAGTAACTTACTGAGATTATTCTCACCCCTTATTTGTTTACTGTTTTAGATAAGAAGGAGTCCAGGGAATAGGTCACAGCACAGGGAGGACGTGGTAAGAGATCTTGGGTAAGTCTTTTGGGAAGTGATGTGTATAAAGGATACATTATGTAAATGTAATACCTTTAGGGTAGTGTACCCGTGACTCAGTTATTTGTATCATCTCTTTTAGTAGGTGTTCGTGTTTGTAAATTTTATAAGTAAAGTTTGTTATAGCCAAGTGGCTAAGTACTCATTTGAGAAAGTTTGTTTTGTGACTTAAAGTCATGTTTTGGTAACGTGTTGGTTGTGTGAACCTTTTATGAAAATATATTTTGAAAAAAATTCTTAGAGTTGCTTTACGACGTCTTCCTCGCGTGTCCCGGGCGTGGGGCCAAGTAGGACCACGGGTCGGGGCGCGACAGTTGGTATCAGAGCTAGGTTATAGATGGTCTAGAATGACTAAATGACCTAGGAGGGTAGTTGTGTATAGGGTAAGTAACGTTGAGAGTTTTATGCAGGTACTTATTGAAAATGGTTGGCACCGAAGGGAATCAGTCAGGGCCTTCAGGGTCGGGAAACGCTAGAGAAGAGGTTCGAGCACTGTTCCAAGGTATGTTTGTAGCTGTCATGAAAATCATTGACGATATAGAGGAGCATAAAACCAAGATTGAAACCTCAGATGTGACAAAACGAGGAGAACAGGTAAAACCGCAACCCCAGCGTGGAGATAGTAGAGAATATCAAGGAACACCTTCGCAGGCGAGGGCATCTTTTCAAGGGCCGCATAATAGAGGAACTCGAAGTAAACGAGTATGTAACTACTGTCAAAGGATGGGACATTTAGAAGAAAAATGTTGGAAAAAGCAAGGCAAATGTTTGAGTTGTGGTCAGTTGGGTCACTTTCAGAAGAGTTGCTTTAGATTTAAGAATCAGTTATCGGGAAGTGCAGCTGGGTCATCTCGGGGCCAAAAGAGGGATGCTTCAGGAAAGGTTAAGGTGCAAGATCGTGTTTCTTCCATCAATCAACAACAGATTTCAGATTCTTCTAATGTGACAGGAGGTATAATTTCTATGTCTAGTTTGAGAGCACACACACTTATAGACCCTGGCTCTTCGCATACTTGTGTGTTTGTGCATTGTGCTTCTTGATTGCATGTGTCTTCTGAGTCTTTACCTTATGTGTTAGATGTGTCTTCCTAAGGGGGAGTGTTAGACGATCGATAAAGTGTCGTATACTTGTGATGTGCGTATTCATGGGCATGTTTTATTTGCCGGTTTAGTGATGTTGTCATCACAAGATTTTGATGTTATGGTGGTGGAATTTTATATGCTAGTGTGTTTTAGTTAAGCATGGTATATATATGTGTTTAGCTTTCATGCTATTTATGCATTAAGAAATTTGTAAATTGTTGTTGCAAGCTTGTGCCTGGTAGTTGGTTTATGGAGTTAGAAAAAAAAAAAAAAAAAAAAAAGTTGCATTTAAATTGAAAGATATCTTTTCCTTGTGAGATTTTAAATTTATTTCCCTTGAGTGGTACTTGTTCTTGAGGAGAACCTTGGGTGATCTTGAGTGGTTGGGTGCTATGTTGAGCAACATCAGAGATCAGTAATTGTTTAGTGGTTGATTTGAAGTGATTATCATTTGTTGAGAATTTTAGTTGAGTATATTTCAAAGATGGCTTTTATATCGGGGATGGACATCGTGAATGGTGGTTATATAGTTTGAATTCTCACCTGCTTCAGTGGTATTGTTGGATACGTTGAATTGTATAAGTAATCCTAGTCTGAGTTCTTTGAGAGCGGTAGCAGTTTGTAAATCAGGGCAGAATGTCTTCATGTTAGAGGATATATTATTTTGAGGAAAGTTTCAACTCAGGCATAGGGTTGAGGATTTATTGATGGATTTCTAAGGTAGTTACACTGTTAACTGCATAGCACAGAAAGATGCACTATCTCGATAGATTGGTAAGAGTGAACGAGTTTAATTGTTGCGAGTGTTAATTGATGAATCGAGAGTTGATAACAACTTCAGTATTGATATTGCTTAATGGATTTAACTAGTACTACAGTTATCTAGAGGATATGATTAGTGTTACTAATTTCTAGTGGATATGTCAAGCTTACCCTTATAATGGATTTGATAAATTCCTTATTCATAGAGATGCCTTAAAGACTGATTGAGATGTTCATTGCTTCAGGATGGTTCGGTAACAATGTGTGCTTTGAGAAGATTGATTCCTTATCAACAAAATTATCCTACCCATAAATTGAGATTTATTGCGATTATACATCCATTGCATTAGTGAATGACTTTGATGGAGTTAGATTCGAAGTGTTTACCATATTATATCATCGGGAAATGTATTATGTTAGAGGATTCATTGACTTATAGTTCATGGGTGATAAAACTAAATGGGGAATGTTAGAGGAATTAACACTTTGGAATCTTCGTGAGTTGAGACATGGTGTGACTTTGCGATTGTGAAAGATTTAAATTTCTACTCTATTGAATAATATCAACTATCGAAAACTACTCGTGGAATGAATAATGACAGACAATAAGATTTTGTTCGTGGCTAGTGATGGAATTTTAACTTCTATAGCAGAGTATGTAGTCAACACTTAGTGGAATTTAACATGTATAACGGAGTTCAACTATAGATACTTGAAGGAATACACAAGACCAATTTAATTATGAATTCAAGTAAAAGTAGAGTATTGAGATAAATTCGAGGAGTTATCTTTAATTGTTTGATGCGAGGAATTCTAAGTATTCAACTAAGTCCTTGAGTTGTGAATAATCTGGAAGTAAATTATCAGTTATCAGTTATTTGTTCAGAAGATAGTTCGATTTCATGGTATGTCTACGAGCATGGTAATAGATATGGGTTCCTTATTTACATCTTGATTTGGGCAAGCATTTCAGAAGACCTGGGGTTCGGAATTGAGACTTAGTATGACTTTCACCCTCAGTCAGATGGTCAGTTAGAAATAACCATTCAGATTCTTGAGAACTTGTTTAGTTGATTCTAAGAATTCGAGGGATATGCCTTTACTTCTCGTGGAATTGTTTAATATGTCAGTTCTTTTGAGATTTTGGAAAGAGCTAGAGGTTGAGTTTATCGTCTTGTGTTACTTCCTTCTCTCGACGAGGTTGATAATGAGTTCCATGTGTTGATGCCACGCAATTGTATTTATGATTCTTCTCCGATATGTCTAAAGTTTTAGAGGATATTGAACTCAGTGTGAAGCTTCGGGATTGGAATGAAAAGAAGTATCCTGGGTTGTTTGAGGGTTGAGGTAAGCAATCCTAAAATTCGGGTCGAATTTTCTTTAAGGGGGAGTGATTGTAACGACCCCAAAAATCCGTTTTAATTATTTTATAATTATTTTATATTTTTGAGAATTTTAAATTTAAAATTATGTGTGCATTTTATTTGTTGCATCATATTTCATGAATTGCACATCTTATATGATTATTTGTGTTAGTTAAAGTGTTAGAAGTAATATTTGTTTTGGGGAGTTAGTGTGCTAGTGGAATTTTATGGGCCAAAGTATAAAAATAAGGTTCAAGGGCTTGGTTGTTCAATTTGAAAGAAGGAGGGGCTTAAATAGAAAATTGGAAATGGTATAAACTCACCTCTTCATCCCTCCCTCCCCTTAGTTTAGCACACCACCATTTCTTTTCCTAATCATTTCCAGAGAAATCTCCATTGTTGAAGAAGAGAAACTTAGGTAAGAGTTTGTTTTGATAATTTTCCCTATTTTAATTTACTACTCCATTTTCAAATCTAATTATATATAAATGTTCAGGGAGTTGAATAGATCATATCTACCGAACAATATATTTTTCTTGACTCATTTCCGAAAAATAGGTAAGTTACTAATCCCCCCTTTAAATGTTAAAATGGTCATAAGTATGCTATATATGCTTTATATGTTATAAAATAATGTTTTGGGTATACTTTTATATACTTGTAATTTTGGGACAGAGGGAGTAGTAAAACTGGTTATAGACTTGTTATTTGTGGGAAGTGAGTATATGGGTATAGTAGTTTTGGTTTTGGGGAATTATGAGAGGATGCAACATTATATATGCTTTATATATTATACTCCTACTCGTGGGACGGTAAAATAGTATCTTTAGTTAAATGTTAAATAAATGTATTATAAAATTATACTATTATTTATGGGACGGGGAAAGAAGTGAAAGTATCCTAAAGTGGGTATATTAGTATATTAAAAATTATAATGATACTTGTGAAACAGAGGGAATAGTAAAAACTTGTTCATAGCTTGTTAGTATTAGGAAGGGTATAGAAGTTGGTGTTTGTATGGTGTTTGGGCTGAATTTGTAGCCTTTGTAAGGGTTGAAAATGTTGAGGGTTGATAAGGTTAGTGTTTTGGGTTGGTGAGATGAAGGGAGTATTTTGTTTTCAGCCAAAATGGGATTTCTGGGCTGATTACACGACTCGTGTAGGGGTACACGAGTCGTGTAAGGAGAGATTCTGAAGGGGTGTTTTTCTACACGAGTCGTGTACTGTTACACGACTTGTGTAAAGTTCTTACACGAGTCGTGTAGTGGTACACGAGTCGTGTAAGGGCCCAAAGTCTGAACTTGTGTATTTTTACGTAAAATCTTCCGGAGGTCATAACTTCTTCATTCGGACTCCGTTTTAGTCGTGTAAAATATCGTTGGAAAGCTCTTCTCGAGTACTACACGATGGGTTGGTTTATTGAGTTGGGTTTTGATTTTTATAGTACGGAAATCCAGTAGGTGTTTAGTACTAACAAGAGTATCCATGGTTCATTATGGTAGAGTTGGTCTTTTGTGATCAAGTTTGAATTAATGTGATTGTTTGGATGGATTGTGTGATGACTTAATGTCAATATGGTGCATACTATTATGAAAACGTGTTTACTTCTCTATGATGAGCTTGTGTGGTTCCCTACTTTGGAATCATACCCCGTTTGTTGTTTAAGCAAGTTTTCTTTGCTTCGGTTGTGTTTAAAGTCCAGCTGGTACTTTTGTGTGTGTTGGGCAGTGATAGGGATTATAATGGTCTCCGAGCCAAGTACATTATAAGGCTCCTATCATTGGTTTCCCATTTTTAACCCCCTTCCTTAGGCCAAAGGTTGGGCACTTTGGGTTATGACTTTGTGTCATTTTCCCCCCGTTGTTGTTGTTGTTGTTTGGTTCCGGAACCCGTTTCAGCTCTTCGATGCTGCTCAGTTGATGCCTCTCAGATGGCTATTGTTTGGTTTGAGAACCTTGGCTCAGTATCCACGTATGAGTGTTTATTTCCGCTTTATGTGTTGCATGATGAGTTGGTCGTTATTTCCAACCGGTATGGGACGGTTGGCGATAGGGAGCCTCTCATGTTATGTGCTATGTGTTATACGCTTAATTGTTAATATTGTTTCTTTATGATCATCATACTAGCATGTAATGTAGTTGCATTTTAGTAACTTACTGAGATTTATTCTCACCCCTTATTTGTTTACTGTTTTAGATAAGAAGGAGTCCAGGGAATAGGTCACAGCACAGGGAGGACGTTGGTAAAGAGATCTTGGGTAAGTCTTTTGGGAAGTGATGTGTATAAAGGATACATTATGTAAATGTAATACCTTTAGGGTAGTGTACCCGTGACTCAGTTATTTGTATCATCTCTTTTAGTAGGTGTTCGTGTTTGTAAATTTTATAAGTAAAGTTTGTTATAGCCAAGTGGCTAAGTACTCATTTGAGAAAGTTTGTTTTGTGACTTAAAGTCATGTTTTGGTAACGTGTTGGTTGTGTGAACCTTTTTATGAAAATATATTTCGAAAAAAATTCTTAGAGTTGCTTTACGACGTCTTCCTCGCGTGTCCCGGGCGTGGGGCCAAGTAGGACCACGGGTCGGGGCGCGACATGGACACTTTTGGACAGAACTATTGACAATGAACTATATTGAGGAGGACTGGATTGCTTCACTTCACACCCATTCAAGTGGAGACAACACCCTCATTTATACTCAGCAAAGATAGTAACTTGGAAAGGCTGTAATAAATGTAATGCTAATCTAGAATGTTGAAGGTTAAGAACTTATCCAGAAACGGAAGAGACACCAGACAAATGAGAATTATCTGGAAGAAGAAAGAAAGTCAGTGGACTTTTAACACTCCCCCTCACTGACTACTTTCTCAAACTTGACATCATTCCAAGTTGATCTCGAAATGCTTCGAACTTCGCCAGGCTTAAGCTCTTCGTGAGAACGTCTGCAACTTGGTCTTCAGTTTTTACATGCTTCATCTTAATATCCCCACGTAGTACCTTCTCCCGTAGAAAGTGATAATGTACCTCAACATGTTTGGTCCTTGAGTGAAACACAGGGTTCTCAGCCAAACATATGGCTGACTGGTTATCACAATTCAACTCTATGGGAAGACTAATTGGTTGCTGAAGATCCTCCATCAGTTGCTTTAACCAAACTAACTCTTGTGCTGCAGTAGCTGCTGCTCGATATTCCGCTTCCGTACTAGAAAGCGAGACCGTTTCTTGTCTCTTACTACACCATGATACTACCCCAGAGCCAAGAGAGAATATGTATCCAGTAGTGGATCGCCTTGTGTCGTGATCTCCAGCATAGTCCGCATCACAGTACCCAGTTACTCCTAACAAGGCTCCTTTCTTATAAAGAATTCCATAATCCTGTGTACTTTTTACGTACCTTAGTATTCTCTTAGCAGCTTCTAAGTGAGGCTTCCTTGGCTTCTGCATGTATCTGCTCACAACTCCAACTGCGAATGATAAATCTGGCCGAGTCAAGGTAAGATAAATCAAGCTGCCAACTAACTTTCTATAACCAGTGCAATCCTCGATGTCGCGACCTTCGGCTGAACAGAGCTTCTTATTAACCTCCATTGGAGTTGTCATTTCTTTGCACTCCAGCATTCCAAACTTCTCCAACAAATTTCGAGCGTACTTTTGCTGGCACAAGAACAATCCTTCATTGGTATACTCAATCTCTAAACCGAGAAAATGCCTCAACTCTCCAAGCTCCTTCATTTGAAAGCGTACAGAGAGATTTGCCCTTACTTGATGAATCTCCTGAATGTCATCTCCGGTGATGATGAGATCATCAACATAAACAAGTACTATAGTGAGTTTTCCAGCTTTTGACTTTGCTGCCGTCACGGAGAAGCCACTTTGAGTTAAAAATTCTGCGATTTTACCATACCAGGCTCTCGGTGCCTGCTTAAGCCCATATAGATCTTTCTTTAACTTGCACACAAACTCAGGATGGGAAGTGTTCTCGAACCCTTTAGGCTGCTCCATGTAAATCTCTCGATCTAATTCTCCATGCAAGAATGCATTCTTGACATCTAGTTGCCACAACTTCCATACCTTACTAGCTGCAAGTGCTAGCAAAACTCGTATTGTAGTGATTTTTGCCACAGGGCTAAATGTCTCATCGTAATCGAGACCATACTGTTGTGAAAATCCACGAGCTACCAGACGGGCTTTATACCTTTCTATTGACCCATCAGCTCTAGTCTTCACTTTGAATACCCATTTGCATGATATGGGTTGAACATCTTTCGGCTTCGGTACCAAGTCCCAAGTTTCATTCTGCTTCAATGCATGTATCTCCTCTTCCATAGCCTTTCTCCAAACTCCTTCCTTTGCTGCTTCCTCAAAAGTCTCTGGTTCAACCATGCATAAATTACAACGAGCATATAAGTCTCTAACTCGCCTCATCTTTGGAGGTGGACTTGCACTTGAAACTTCCTCACAGGTTACTTCTTCAGCTGATTCATCAAGTGGAGTTAGGTGATTAACAGGCCTTAAGCTTGACTCATCTCTTCTTGGGCTCAACTGATCTTTATCTAAACTTGACTCATCTCTACCCGGTCTCAAATGGTTCTGACCTTTATCTAATTTTCTTTTAGTACTTCTTCCATTTCTTTTGAATCTGGCAATAAATCAGCTTGTGATGACCACCATGAAGATGCTTCATCAAATACAACATTTCGCGACACATAGCAGAGATTTGTTGTGGGATCACAACATTTCCACCCCTTTCTCTCATTATCATAACCCACAAAAATGCACCGTATAGCCTTCTTATCAAATTTGCTACGTAGGTTATCTGGAACAAATACGTAGCAAACACAACCAAAAACACGAAAATGACTTACTGTGGGTTTGATATTCCAGAGCTTCTCATGTGGTGAGACGAACTTCAACCTTGCTTGTGGGAGTCTATTTATTACGTACACGGTTGTCTTCATACATTCTACCCAATATTTTGCTGGCACATTCTTGGCATGTAGCATACTTCTGCAAATTTCAGCAAGATGCCTATTCTGCCGCTCTGCAACTCCATTCTGCTGCGGGGTTCGCGGACATGCGAGCTGGCGACGAATCATGCACTCTTGAAGGTAATTGGAGAACTCTTTTGACGTATATTCTCCCCCATTGTCTGTCCGTAGAGTCTGAATCTTCCTCCCTATTTCTCTTTCTGCTCTTTCCTTAAACTCCTTAAATTTATAAAAGGCTTCGGACTTCTCTTTCATAAAATCAACCCATACATATCTTGAAAAGTCGTCTATGAAGACTATCATGTATCGACATCCACTAATTGACTCCTGCTTTATGCGACCAAACACATCTGAATGCACCAATTCCAGTGGTACTTTGGCTTGATACTTTGATTCCTCGTATGGTAATTGATGAGCTTTACCATATTGGCATCCAGCACATATAGTATCATCACGTACCTCTAGTTGGGGAAGACCCTTAAGCATTGACCTTTTTATCATCCCCTTCAACATATGATAGCTTACGTGGCCTAGCCTTGCATGCCACAAATCTGCAGTCTCATTCCTTCTTGTACGATCGACATATGCCTCTTGTGCTGACATTACATATACAGACTCCACACGACGACCTTCCATGATTGGTCTTGTCTTTGATTGGAGACTATGGTACACCTTCACATCATCTGGACCGAACACCACATACTTTCCCGAGGCAATCAATTGTGACACAGATAACAAGTTCTTCTTCATGCCCGGTACATGGTAGACATTCTCCAACTCCACTTTGTCTGAGTTAAACCGCGGCGTTATCATCGTTTTTCCGGTGTGAGTGATTGGCAATTTTGAGTTATTGGCAATCACCACAACTCTTCCTCCATTGTATTTCGCGATACTTGACAGCTTCTCTTTGTCTCCTGTCATGTGATTTGAGCATCCAGAATCTACTATCCAGTCTTTATTATAATCAATTAACTTTTCACTTACACTTACAAGTGCTACCTTTTCTTCTATGGGCTTGACCATGCATGGTGCGGCAAGCTCTTCCTCACACTCTTCCTCCTCCTCCTCGATTGCAAGCGAGACTTCAAAATCCCATTCATCTTCACTTTCAGGACTCGTCTTGGCTGACGTTACTGCATTCCCTTCAGCTCGTCTTGATGGGCAATCACGAGCATAATGGCCCTTCTTGTGGCAGTTGTAGCACTCTACATTCCAGCGCTGATTTTTCCTGTCTTTTTCCTTAAAATGACGAGCTCCCCCTTGCTGCAAGTCTCTCTCTTGTGAATCACTTGCTTCTGGTTTATAACTCTTATCATGTTCATTTGTTTGATCAAGTGTTTCTTTATGACCACCTCGTGATCTCGCAGCTCCTCGTCTCCATTAATTCGTTTAGTAAAGAGAGCAGTCTCCTCATCTTTAATCGAGAGTTCAGATGTCTCATGATTAAGGGCCTCCTGATTTGCCAAAAGATTTTCCAACTCTGGTAGAGTTGGCTGTGTTGCCCATCCACGAATTGAGGTGATTATTCCTTGAAACTCAGGCCTCAAGCCGTGAATAATCTTTCTCCTTAATCTAGTCTCGCTGATAGGATTTTCAGGATCTAGTTTCGTAATTTCTTCTGCTAAAGATTTAACTTTGACAAAATACTTACTAACTGCCATTTGCTGCTGCGAGATGGACAAGAATTCATTCTCGAGTCGCTGGAGCTTGGCATCGTTAGTCTTAGCAAACACAGTCTCCAAGGTGTCCCACGCCTCCTTGGGTGTCTTCGCATCTTTAATGTGTTGCAACAACTCATCTTCAACGGTAACCGACAGTGCATACATCGCTTTTCCGCATTTGATGCTCCACCTTCTTAGTGCTTCCACTTCTGTTGGTTCTGTAACCGCATTTCCATGAACGACATCCCACAAGTCTTGACCCTTCAAGTAGAACTGCATACGAGTCTTCCACGTGCTGTAATTCGATTGGTTGAGTTTCTCCATAAAACTTGCAACACCCATATCCGCCATATTCCTGGTTGTCTCCTGCTCGAACCACCTGAGTCACCTTTTGACACACCGTACAGCAACACCCTTGCTAACTGTACTTGAACTAGTCTTGGAGCCTGAACCAGAAGGACCGATCAATGCAAGCTCTTGATACCAATTGAAGAACACAAAGTCGGAAGTGGTGAGACTCGAAATAAAGAAATTTTATTAATGACAGAAATTGCTTGATACAAAGCCAATCAACTACAAGACACCAAGACTCCAATTACAAGCTACTAAAAGACTCACAATACTAACTGGACACTTTTGGACAGAACTATTGACAATGAACTATATTGAGGAGGACTGGATTGCTTCACTTCACACCCATTCAAGTGGAGACAACACCCTCATTTATACTCAGCAAAGATAGTAACTTGGAAAGGCTGTAATAAATGTAATGCTAATCTAGAATGTTGAAGGTTAAGAACTTATCCAGAAACGGAAGAGACACCAGACAAAATGAGAATTATCTGGAAGAAGAAAGAAAGTCAGTGGACTTTTAACATGCCTAACTCTTGAGAATTTGCAGCAGATTCATGGCTAGAATTTGTGGTTATTCATCGAAGAATGAAGACCTCGCTGACCATTGTATAGTGGCGGCGGTGGAGCGGACCGCGTGGAGTCGTGGTTGGCGGCGAAAGATTGGAAAAAGGACAGATCGAATATTTGGCCGGCTGCGGGGACAAGGCTAAAACCGTAATGGCGATGAAGATTAAAAAAAAAAATGATGAAAGAAGAAGAAGAAGAAGGGATCTCAGACGCTGCACACGTAAATAAAATTGTGAGTTGAGGCTAGTGCTTTAGCAAAGCCTTTGGAAACTTTAGTACATTGCTGACGTGCATTAATGATTAATTGGGTTAATTTCTACGAAACGTGGAAGGCTCATGTTGTGCAGCGAGGAGAAGAGGTTTCTCTAATGTGAATGTTGCACCTCTGGTAACGTGATTTAAAAAAAAAAAAATGATTTTTTTTTTCTCCCCGTTTTGATTATCGTATTGGCAAGTTGGGTATCTACGTTGTAGATCCTCCAACTTGAGGGGGGGGGAGTTGGAGCATAAGATGGAGCGGACCGAGACCGATGGAGCGGACCGAGTTTGACCAGTCAAGAGAAGATCAAGTCAAATAAAGATAGAATCAATAAGATATATCTTACCTTATTTATTAGATGTAGTTTAGGAATAGAATACATGTTACTTTATTTAGTTGATGTATTTTAAGAAAAGAAGTATTCCTCAAGAAATAGGGTTTAGGTTTTAGTATAAATATAGGGTTAAGTTATTGTAAATCTTTGAGAGTGAATAAACACAAATATATTATCATACTCCTCTCCACCATATTTTAACACATTTACATTTCGGTTAGTAACTCTGGATTTGGGGTTAGTAACTTTTTATCTCCTGTCATTTACATTTCAATTAGGAACTTTGGATTTAGGGTTTTGATGTGTGCTTATTTTTTTCCAACTGTTAATATCAAAAGCATGATGTGCATATCGAGTGACTTTCTAACCGCTTAAACTTTGAGATAAGTTGGTCAGAGCTCATCATATTGAGAGACTTTCTAACCGCTTAAACATTGAGTAAAACTAAAAGTTACAAAGAAAAATTTTAGTTACAAATGCAGTTGGCAATTAATGATTTAATATTGTGGTTGTAGACCCCACTACTCATAAATTCTACTCCCTCTGTCCCTAAATGAGTGTCCATTTCCTGGAATTTTTTGTCCCAAAATGAGTGTCCATTTTTATCATAATTTTGTCCCTAAACGTTTTTTTTTTCGAATTTTTTTTTCACCGGTCTCTTTATACTTGCAAAAACTAAATGTTTGTAAAGAGGATTACAAGATTTGCCACCAAATTGTACAAAAAGTTATGTCCCTTAAAATGAAAATTGGACACTCATTTAGGGACAAAGGTAGTATATACAATCATTTATTCTTTTTTACCGGTCAATGTATGTAACTCTTCCTCCACATGCATAACTCCTTTCTCGCGTGTTTTCATATTTTTTCTCTATGAACTATTAAAGAGTTTTACTTTCCTTTATCTCTCTTCATCATGTTTTGGATTGCATTTTCATTTTCTTGAATGTGAATGCAGCTGCACCTACTGTGAAGATCAACGATGGATAGAATCAGCAATTTACCAGAAAGTCTTATCAGCAATATTCTCTCTCTCCTTCCAACCACAGATGTCTTCAGAACTAGCATTTTATCAACCCAATGGAAATCACATTGGAAATGTATCTTCCGTCTTGACTTTGACGAGTATGATTTTCCTGTACCAAGCATAAGGACTTCAATAACCCATACCAGGTTTGCAAACTTCATAAATCAGATTCTACCTTTTCTCGAAGTGACGAGTTTGGAATCATTTTGACTCAGATGTTATAATGGTGATTTACATGTTAATGAATGGGTGTCTTCTGCCTTGTCCCGAAATGTTCAACAGCTAGATATTTCTATTCCAAGGCCCGACCAACATTTTCCTCCTTGTAGCCTCTTCATTAGTACAACTTTGGTAGTTTTGAAGCTTGGTAGAAATTTCATACTCCAAGTTCCTACAACTTTTTCTCTTGCGAGTCTAAAAATCCTCCATTTGGAAAGAATTGAGTTTTTGGATGATGACTCCCTTTCCAGATTCATTTCCAGTTGCCCTATACTTGAGGATTTAAATATGGAGGGACATGTAGGCGAAAACATTAAAGTAATAAGCATATCCTGTCTTGGACTTAAAAAACTGGCATTAATAGATATATGTTATGCATCTATGTCAGATGTTTGCAACTGTGAGATTGTTCTCAACACTCCAAATTTAAACTTCTTTGCATATTCGAATGATGTTTTGCCATAAATATTTTCTATCGCAAAGCTACATAATCTTGTACGGGCTTGCATTTATTTGGAGGATCCAACTCAGACAGTCGATGAGCATGAGACACTCGATGAGTATGAAAATAAAAAGACGGACTTCTTTGTCGGAATATCCAATGTTCAGTTTCTTTCGCTATTTGTCGGATGGGATGAGGTATAACAGCTTCTTTGCTTGGTTTACAAGGTGCTTAACCTTTTCCTTTGTAGTCCAATGGCAGCTTATGTTTGTTTGTTTTTTTTCTTTTTTTCAATTGAAGATTCCTGCAGTTATTTGTAGAAGACTGCCAAAATTTCCTCATCTGAAGCACTTGAGGATTAATGGTAGCGCTTCGATAGGAGATTTTCTTGAAAATTCACCCCATTTGCAAGCTCTTGTTATTGAAGACGTAAGTTGAGTCGTAGCTATTCCTTTATTTTTCCTTTATTGAGTAATTTAATAAGAATAAACTGATCCTTTTTTTTTTTTTTTTTTGCTTAGAGTCTTGATGATCATGATTATAATCTTGAATGGCATCCACCTACTAGTGTTCCGTCTTGTATGTTGTTTCACCTCAAGGTTATTGAAGTCAACACTTGTAGAGGGGAGGAAGAAGACATGCGTCCAGTGAGGTACTTTCTTGATAATTCTCAAGTTTTGGAGGAATTGAGAATCCATTACTCGTCCTCTGATAAGAACGAAGGACTAGAGACGCGCAAGAAACTCTTAGATTTACCAAGGGTGTCGACATCATGTAACATTGTTATGATTGAAGGGCCGGAGCTATGAGTATAAGGATTCAGATCATCTTGGGAGTAAGGTTTTGTTCATGGTAGTTATTTTTTTTGTTCTCTCATTAACCTTAACTCAATTGAAAGGTGACTTTGGGCTACTTTCTTCTAATGGGGTCATATTGGTCGTTAGAACTTTGAGTAAGAATTTAAGGTTAATTTAACTATATTGATGAATAAAATATAAATCTTGTTATTGATACACAATCAAAAATACAATCAAAGTGAGTGATTCATAGGTAGATAGAAGTAACCCAACATCTCCTCTCTTGGACTTAAAGAGACTGGCATTAATGGTCTTGTCAATTGGGATGACGAAGATGTATACTGCTCCTTCCGTCTCAAAATAATTTTCCAATTTAACTATTTTAACTATTCAAACTTTTAAGAATATGAACACTTCCTTTCTTCACTATCCATGTTTTGTTAATGCACTTTTAAGCCCAAATTGTTGAAATAGGATAAACTTTTTGGGACATTGAGAAATGGCAAATGGGTAAAGATCATTTTCGGAAGAAGGGAGTATATTTGAACATGTGTTTTTGAGTGCTAGTGAGAGTTTTGTTTTTGAGTGCTAGTGAGAGTTTTTGTGCTGTGAACTGTGAAGTGCCTGCAATAGTTTTTTTGAGTGTCAGTGAGATTGCTTTGGAGTGCTATAGTGTTTTTTTAGTGACAAGCATTAATATATTCCGGTTGCTTTGGAGTGCCATAGTGTTTTTTTAGTGCCATAGTATTTTTGAGTCAGTGATATTGTTTTCTAGCGCGATTTGTTTGGCCAAGGATCAAGTTCATCATGAGAGGACCAAGCACATTGATGTCAGGTATCATTTTCTAAAGGATGAGAAACGGGTAAATGTGAAGAAGGTAGGGACGACGGACAACCCTGCAGATATGTTCACAAAGCCTGTGACTGGGAGCAAGTTCCAACATTGTTTAAACTTTCTTAATGTCGTAGCTACGAGATAGCAGAAGAGGCAGGGGGGGGGGGAGAAAAGGTTTTTTGTCATGGAGATTCAAAGTCAGCCTTTGAATTTGGGACGCCAAGTTAGAGGATTATACGACAGGAAAATTTCGTAATTCCGAGACGGAGCAGGATTGCAATAATAAGGATTAGTTAGTTCTTTTGGGACAAGGACTTTTGTACTGGTTATTTGTTCAGAGTTATGGATTATTAGTTAGTTCTTTTGGGACAAGGACTTTTGTAATCCTTATACGGAATTATTATTAATCTTTTAGGGATTAATAAAAGCTATCTTTATGTCTTCAGGGTTAGGACTCTATTAGTATAAATAGAGGAGTCATCCTAACACAAATTCATACCTTAGAAAATTAAGAGTGCTCAGAAGAGATGAATAATTCTAGATCTAGAGATTAGCACAGTCGGGAATTTTGTGACCAAAATATGTGCTAGCATAGATTAGTGTGATCTTGTAAACCTTTCTCCAGATTAATAATAATATTCTCTCCCCTCCCCGTTGACGTAGCCAAGTTGGTGCACCACTTAAATTTGTGGTGTTGTGATTGTTTTCTTTTCTCATCAAGTCTTGTTTATTGCTCTCTCTCTCTATACATATATATATATGTGTGTGTGTATATATATATGTGTGTATATATATATGTGTATATATATATGTGTATATATATATATGTGTATATATATATATATATGTATATATATATGTGTATATATATGTATATATATATATATAGGTAGGTGCTCAAATGAGAACTTAAATATCGTGAGAACTTAATGTATCCAATGATATATCTAAGTGCACATTGGATACATTAGTTTTTACCTAATGTATCCAGTGAAGTATCCAAGTCAAGTAATGTATCCAAGTGAACCATTGGATACGTTAGTTTTTTTTTTTACCTAATGTATCTAAGTTTTTACGGTTCTCACGATATTTAGGTTCTCACAGGAGCACGACCATATATATATATATATATATAGTCGTGCTCCTGTGAGAACCTAAATATCGTAAGAACCGTGAAAACTTGGATACATTTGGTAAAAAAAAACTAACGTATCCAATGGTTCACTTGGATACATCATTGGATACATTAGGTATAAACTAATGTATCCAATGTGCACTTAGGTAAGAACCTAATGTATCCAAGTGAACCATTGGATATATTAGGTAATGTATCCAAGTAATGTATCCAAGTGAACCATTGAATACATTAGGTTAAAACCTAATGTATCCAAGTTCTCACGGTTCTCACGATATTTAGGTTTTCACAGGAGCACGACCCTATATATATATAAAAGTTTAATGATTTTTCTAAGGCTCCGTTTGTTTGGGGGAAAACATTTTCCGGAAAATGATTTCCCTGAAAATGACATAAACATGTTTTTGGTTGTTTGGTAAATCTAAGGAAAATGTTTTCCGGAAAATATTTTCATATGAGCAAAAAATAATTTAATATGAGAAAAAAATTATTATGAGAAAAAATTTGAAGGGAGGTGGGATGGGTGGTGTTGGGGAGGGGTAGGGGTGAGGTGAGGGTGGGGGAGGTGTTCAAAAACAATTTTTAATGTGTATGAACAGAAAGTTTCTTTTTTGAGGGTGGGTGGATGGTGGGGTAGGGTGGGGGTGGAGGTGGGTGGGTGAGTGGGTGGTGGGGGTAGTGTAGGGTGGAGGAGGTGTTCAAAAATAATTTTAATATGAGTGAAAAGTTTTTTTTTTCTTTTTTTGGGGGGCGGGGGGTGGGGGTGGGATGGGTGGTGTGGAAAAGGGGCGAGGCGGAGGTGGAGGAGTGTTCAAAAATAATTTTGTGTCATCATTATTTTCCGGAAAATGTTTTCCTTGGGTGGAGGCAACGAAAACGTTTTCCTTAGAAAATGGGGAAAACCATTTTCCGGAAAACATTTTCCACATTGTGTTTAACAAACACTGAAAAATGTGGAAAATGTTTTTCGGAAAACAAACAGAGCCTGAATTACTCATTTTAGTAGACACAAAAAATGCAATGCCATGAAAACTGTAAGTAGCGGCATTAATTATAGATTGAGATAATCAATGATACATAACAAAAAATATAAAAATGTTAATGGAATAAAATATAAGAGTGTTGATGTTATATAAACCCTAATTTATAGTATGACACAAGCTTTTTTTTATTCCCCTCCATACAACTGTCAGAGAGAACTGCTTAATGTCAAAACTAGTACTCCCTCGGTCTCGAAGAGACTTTTGCGATCAACTCAATCAAACTTTGCCATTACTCTTGTGCAATTTTTATTATTATTGCTTCACGATTAATAATAGTAGCAATAACAACTGATCTTAGACGGACAGACTCTGGCGAGAAATGATTGTAGGATCTTCCAAATCAAAACGCCCACGAGTTCCACCACCCCCATCTCTTAACCATTAAAATCTTACGCTCCAAACAGAGTAAATGTATACTCCCTCCGTCTCATTTTAAGAGTCAAAAATTTCCTAAAAAAGTGTTCCATTTTAAGAGTCAAAATCCTAAAATGGAAAGTGGGTCCTACATGTCATACTCACAACAATAATCCAATAACTCTTCTGTACCCCACTTTCTCTCTCCTACTCAACTATCAACACTCACAACACATCACATTTTCCTTAATTCTTGAACCCAACCATTTTTTGACTCTTAAAATGAGACGGAAGGAAATGTAAATAATTTTTCCTGTATGTTTTTGTTGGCATGATAAATGAGATACAGAAACTAAACTACTGAAAAGTAAGATTGTAAACCAGTCAATATTACCAATTATGTATCTCAATATTAATCCTACCTTCTCTCTCATGTGTCAACCGATGCCATGCCTCCCAGACAAAATGATGAACATGAAAAGAAAAACACAAATGTAGCTAGAAAACACCCAGAAAATATACCCCATTCCCCATATAAACCTCCGTCAACGGACGATAAAACAGGGTCCTAATTTTCAAATGAAGAAAATAATACTCACTCTGTCCCTCCGTCCCGCCCTATGGTTCTTAGTTTGACTTGACACGGAGATTAAGAAAAAAATTGTGAATATGAAAAGTAAAGTAAAAGAGAGAAAGTGGGTAGGTAATTTTTGTTGTGAGAATGACAAGTGAGTCCCATTGTCAATTTTTAACTAATAAAGCAACTAAGAACCTTACAGCTAGAACAGACAAAAAAAAGAAACTAAGAACTTTAGGCGGGAACGGAGGGAGTATATCAAATGAGGGCTTAAAAATAACAGTTACAGAATGCAAAATCCAATAAAATTTTCCAGTAAGCTAGCTGCAACTGTCATGACTAAGATTCCAAAATAACATGTTTTTATCTCAATCTGAATTCTGACACGATAACCGGATTCGTAAGAGACAAAAGACAGACAATAGAGTTTTTAAAGATGCTGACAAAATGAGATCAAGTAAGCACAATTTTACAGAAGTTAGAGGCCCTTGGTAACAATGAGACTCTCTTGATGAACTCCTCATTCTTCTCTTTCTTTAATGAAATTCTTAGTTCCGCCAAGCAATTTGTCTTCTCGAGGAAGTACTTCACCATGCTAAGCATTGGCTCTGGATCACGATTAAAAACAACTTCGATTACCTTAAGATTATACAGCATACAAGATGGCACATCTGTAGGCGGATTCCATAATTCGAGCTTTAGCTTCTTTCCCTGAATGGAAGAAAAACAAATAGGTCATGACAATCTCCCATAATATTAATGAAAATAATGAAAAAGCACGAAAATAATTGAACTCACAAGTGCGAAAGAAAGTGATGTCAGTTGGGGTGAGCTTTGAAGAAATTTTGTTAACAAACTCAATCCGGCATCTGCGCTAATTTTACCAATATCCAACTTGGTCAAACGAGGAAAAATTGGCAGTTGAAAATTTGGCAGCTTATAGTCAGGATGATAGAATGCCTTCAATATAAGAATAAAATATCGAAATAAGTAATAAATTAAGATAAAAAGACAGAAAAAATCATCAGTCAAAAGCCTGAGAATTAAGAAAAAAATTACATAGCTGACCTCAAAGGTGCGCTTTGACAAATAAAGAACTCGAACATTGGATATTGCTACAGCAAGGTCCGCCAAAGAACGGGCAATAATCAGATCATCATCATATGCATCAATCTGAATGTTAGATAAGACCAAGCATAACCAAGCTTCATCAAGGCGATGCAGGGTCGGCTGGATGTCATAGCCCCTTGGAACACCTTCATCATCATGTTTAAAGTATCGAAGATTTGGAGTATTAAGTATAACCATGAATGTGCGAGGTCCATCGATCTCCGAATCCGGATGGAAAAATAGTCCAAGTAAGATCAGAGACTCAAGAACAGGAGACGAGATGTCGAGTACATCAAAATTATCCCATAATATCCCTTCGATTTTCAATTCTCCGAGAACAGGGCAGCTTGAAACTAGTCGGGAAAGTGACTCACTGTCCTCAAAAGCGAGATTATGTAAATGAAGGGATCTCAGACTTACTAGAGAAAATCTCTCTGGAACTTCAAGAACAAATCCTATTCCCAGATTTAGAACAACTAAACTTCTGCTAGAGAAGAGGCGTTCATGATTAAAATCACTACCACTCAACGGAGTCCAAAGATCAATTACACGAACATTACGGGATAGAGCAGCAGAAATCCACTGACGAACTTTGAAAACACCATAATCTTCACCACACCTGAGTCTAAATGATTCTAGAGCGGTCACTTTATAAAGTAGAACCCTATAGACAAAGTTCACAAAACCTTTTCGTCGTCTCGGAGTTGGATTTTTTATCAACCTCGAATTCTCTAAGATTAGTAAACCATCATCAATGTCTAGATGTGTAGTTAATGTCCATTTTTTAATCCATTGGCGGGACAGAGTGCTTGTTCTGACAGCATCCTCCGTTGACAGTAAAGAGAGGATATGGGAAATAAGATTGTCAGGTAAATTGCTGATTTTATCTTTAGGTGCCTCTCTTTCTGAAATTGAACTCATTATGTTCTTCCTTAGCATAAAAATCTAACCAAATTACTGCAAAATTATTGAGAAATTCACCATTTCAATAGCTGCAAAACCCTGAAATTAAAAAGAAAACCCTTCTCAAATTAGATCAAAATAACATTACCAGATTCTCTGGTTCGTCAGCGGTAATAAAGTACAGAGACTAAGAAAAGTGGAAAGGGTTAGAGAACTGTAATATATGGATTTGTAGGAGAGGGGATGTATGATTGAAAATTAAAGAGAGAATGAATATAAGGAAGAAACTTACAGGAAAAGAAGAGAAACAATGAATTTACCGATGCATCGTCGTTGCCGGAGAATGGTTGTTCCGACGGGCGGAGAGGCAAAGGCGGTGGGAAGGGGCAGAAATGCGAAATGAAAAGGGGGAGAGTCTTGCCCCCTCTTCAAGTTTAACAATTTCCAGAGAATCATGCACGGGGATTATATAGTACTCCCTCCGTCCCAGAAAGATAGTCCACTTTTTTTCGTTGTTACTACGAGTGAACTTTGAGCAGTTATAAATGCTATTTATTATTATGTTAATGTGAATCTAAAAATTGATATTAATAGTATTTATAATGGTGTATCAAGAACAGTTTCAAAAATTTCATTAGAATAGTTAAAAGTGGCTTTAATTATTACTCAAAGTTCCTTCGTAAAACCCATGAAAATAGGGGACTATCATTCGGGGACAGAGGGAGTATATTTTTTGAGTATACTCGTATAGTATAAAGTAACGTAACAAAAAATGCCACAAATTTTGGTCTATAAAATGATGTGTCAAGATTTTATTAGTGTTTTTAATTACAGCGTGTCAGATCAACTTTCGATGTAACCAATAAAATATCGTCACCTCTTTTGTATCCATCATTTTGTAAAAAAAATTTGTGCCCCTAGCATTGCCCTTTTATTTAGCATGCGATTATATTTTTATTTTTATTTTTTTTTTGCACCAAGCATGCGATTATATTCTTAAAAAGCTCCAAGTTAGTAATTTTAATATTTTTAAGTGCCATTTTTTTTTAAAAAAAACAATATATTTAAGTATGCCAAATATACACGTAAGACCAAAATCCTAAAAATGCAATATGTTTTCTTACCTGTAATCTACAATGGATTAAACCATATTTTTCATTCAACACCCACTTTATCACTCCACATCATCTTCTCTCTCTTCCAACTAATCCATTCAACACTCATTCAACATTTAACCCTACAATGGTTTGTTTAATCCCTTATTCAACACGTTTCCCACTCATCATCCTATACCCCACCACTTAAAATTTATTTTTTATTTTTTATTTTTATGATTAGTGTTGAAATGGTTATTTTTTTTAAAAAAAAAAAATCATTTTCTGTGAAATAATTGAGCTCAAATAATTGGGATAAAAAAAATATATGGCCAGCCAATCCAAGATGAACACGTGGCGACACCAGGAAAAAAAAAAAAAAAAAAAAAAAGGTCCACGCCTTCGCCTCCGCGTGTGGCTCACGCGCCTTGTCCGTCCAATTGCAGGTCGCCGCGTGTCCTGTCCTTGCCGACATTTCTGCATTCACGGCTGTTGAACCCATTAAACGAAATTGCCAAATTCTCCTCATTCAACCAACCATTGTAACCATTAAACCATTTCTTTTTTGTTGAATGCCATTAAACAAACCTATTAAGCAACTATTGTACATGGTCTACGTACAACAAACATGCCACATTATCTTATGCCATTTTTTTTCGTGTGCACCTAAAATTAAAATACCCTCTATCTTTATATCTCTTACGACCACCTTGGGTCAAGTGTTTTATTGCGCCACCTTCATTTTTGGATTTCGAACCGCTCCACCCGCTCTACCCAATGGCTCCGATTAGAGCCACCTCATTGGATTTTGTGTTCGACGGATGAGATGTGTCCGAGCTCGGTAAGACTCACAAAAAATTGAAATCATCTTAGCCGCACAATGATGAACTCGCCTATGTGGCATTGATCGGAACCGTTGGGTAGAGGGGTGGAGCTAAAATGGGTGGAGCGGTTCCGGGCTTCTTTTAGACAATGCACTTCACAATTGTCACTCAAGGATCATACAGCCATAAATGTATAATCGATGAGTTGAATTCTTCACATTTTCAAATTCTCATCCTCCAATCCATCTTAGTGGTTTGCGTCTTTCTGAGGTTCAACACTTAGAGATAGCTTGGGACATCTTCTGGGGCCCTCCGAAGCACATCATATGAGAATAGCCCCTTATTATTATTAAAATGGACATTTATTTTAAAACTCCATAATATTAAAGTAAATTAATTTTACTTTCTTATCAAGTATGACATTAATTCCAACCAAGACGGCTGACAACCCTCATTCAATGGCCATAGATCGTCCATAAGGAGTGGCTCAGTCGTAGAGCCAAACTTCACAACGTGTGAGGTCTCATGTGTGATCTCTTCCCATGCCTCCTAAGACATCATTATTATAAGGGGGTAAGTGGGATGGAGTTGCTTAAATGAGAACTATAGTAACTATCTCAGCACGGAAAATGACGACTTACCCGAAAACACAACAGATTTTAGACGGACAGCTTCCAAACCCTAGAGAGAAATCATCGTAGAATCATCAAGAACAAAACGCCCACGAGTTCCACCACCCCCATCTCTGAACAGATGAAACCATACAGTCTCCCCCGACCTTCTATCACTACAGTCTTTAAGATCTAAAGAAAATGTCAATGAACAAGAAAGGTAAATGAAATAATCATTTCTTGTGCCTTTTTCATGGCATGGAAAATGAAGAATAACAATGTACTGTATACCATCAAGAAAATGAAACTGATTCCTATATCTGTGATCATAAGTTCATAACAAACTTTCACCCCCTTTTTAGTTAATCTATGATCATAACAAATGAAAATATCAACAAAGAGTATTTTCATCTCAATTTGACATCACGACCGCAGTAATAAGAGTCAAAAAACAGGCTAGAGAGTTTCTAAAGATGCGGGACAGAATGAGATCAAGAAAACACAAGTTTACATGACTTAGAGGCCCTCGGTAACAATGAGACTTCCTTGATAAACTCCTCATTTGTCTCTTTCCAAAATGAAATATGTAATTCCTCCAAATAATTTGTCTTCTCGAGGAAGTACTTCACCATGCTGAGCCCTGGCTTTGGCTCTGGATTACGATAATAAATTTGAATAACTTTAAGATTATGCAGCATACAAAATGGCACATCCGTAGGTGGATCCCAGAGTTCCGGCTCAAATTCCTGAGTGCAAGATAAAAATAGGTCACAAAATCACCCATTATTTTAATGATACAAATGAAAATACTTGAACTCACTAGTGCAAAATAAAGTGATGCTAGTTGGGGTGAGCTTTGAAGAAAAGCTGTTAACAAACCGAATCCTTCATCTAGGCCAATAGAACCAATAACCAAATTGGCTAAACGAGGAAAAATTGGCAGTTGAAAGTTTGGCCATACACAGTCATCTCGAGAGAAAGCCTTGAACATAAGAATAAAGCATTGAAATAAGTCAGTTTAAACGATAAATTAAGAAAATTAGACAGAAAATTTCATTCTGAACCGCCTAAGAATTAGGGGGGGGGGGGGGGAATACATAGCTAACCTCAAGTGCCTCCTCTGATAAATCAAGAAACTGAACATTGAATATTGCTAGAGCAAGGTCTTGCATAGAATGTGCAAGAATCAGTTCATCGTCATATTCGTCAAACTGATAGCTAGATAGGTGCAAGTTTAACCAAGCTTCATCGAGGCAAACTAGGGGCGACTCGATTTGATAGCCATCCGGCACACCATCATCAGTATGTTCAAGGTATCGAAGATTTGGAGTATTAAGTACAACCTTATACGAGTGACCTCCATCAATCTCCGAAAACCGAAGTGAATATAGTCCAATTAATATCAAGGTTTCGAGTACAGGAGATGATATGTTAAGTACATACACAGCATCGCATAATTTTCCTTCAATTTTCAATTCCTCAAGAACAAGGCAGCTTGAAACTAGCCTGGAAAGTGACTCACCGTCCTCAAACTGAACTGCATTTAAATGAAGGGTTTTCAAACTCTCTAAACGAATAGTTTCGGGTACTTTAAGAAGAAGTCCTAGGCCCAAAGTTAGAGTCACCAAACTTCTGCTAGAAAAGAGTTGATTATGTCCAAGACAATGGCCAACCAAAGGAACCTCAAGATCAATTTCACGAACACCTCGGGATAGAGCAATAGAAAGCCATTGACTAACATTCATAACACCATAATCTCGAGCACACTTGATTCTAAATAAATCTAGACGGGTCACTTTAAAAAGTAGAACCCTATAAACAAAGTTGACAAAACTTGTTTCACTTCTCGGAGTTGGATTCCAACTCAATTCTGAACTCTCTTTGATTAGTAAACCATCATCAAAGTCCAGATTGGTAGTTGATGCCCATTGTTGAATCCAGTGGGTAGAGAGAGTGCTAGTTCTCACAGCATCCTCAGTTGATAGGAAAGAAAGTATATGGGCAATAAGATTATCCGGTAAGTTGCTGATTCTATCTTTACCTGTCCGGCAATCTGAAATTGAACCCATTATATTATTTCTTAACCTAAAAATTTACCCAAATCGGTAAATAACTATTGAAGAATTCCCCATTTCAAAAGCTGCAAAACCATGAAGAGTAAAAGATCACAACCCAATTCGGACCAGAATAACATTTCCAGTTTCTATAGTTCGTCGGTGGCGGATTATAAAGTACAGAGACATGAAAACTGGAAATGTTTATAAAACTTCATTTTATGTATTTGTAAGGGAAGGAAGGATGATTGGAAAGTTAAAGAGAGATAGATGAAAATAAGCAAACAACTTACCGGAGAGGATGAGTAACCATGAATTAGCGATGCATCGTCTTCGCCGGAGGACCGCTGCGACAAACGGCGGAGAAGAAAGGGGTTAGAAAGCGGCCGGGGATGGGAAATTGATCAAGGTTTTCAGTGCTGATATTAACACCCTCCTTAGTTCAACCCCTTACTAAATACACCACCCTTACCTTCCCATTTTACCCTTATCCTAAGTTTTTGGTACATCCATGATACGTTCATCTTCCCATTTGTACAATAAAATAAAATAATAATAATACTCCCTCTGTCCCAAAATAATTTCTTATTTGTTATTTTTCATTGTTCCAATAAGTTCTTTACATTTTTACAATTTAAGCTTAAAAGTGCATACACAAGACATGGCTAGTGAAGCAAGTGTACATATCCTTAAAAAGTTTGAATAGTTAAACGCAAAGATCGTTTTGGGACGGAGGGAATAATTATTAAAAAAATCCACAATAAAATTGTTCTCATTGTCCTTCCCTTTAGGATAATGATATGTATAGTGAAAACTCAAAGGGAAAACTCATAGTGAAACACTGTAATCCGTTGGATTGTAATAAATGTTTGTGAGCCCCACTAATAAAAACTCATCCAACGGTTTAAAGTGTTTCACTATGAGTTTTCCCTTTGAGTTTTCACTATGTGTATCATTGTCCTTCCCTTTATCTTCCTCTTATACCATCGAAAAAAAATTTAAAAATTAATAATCTAAATCTGGGCTTCCAAATTTGAGTTTTTAAAAATATAAAAGTCAGTTTATGAAAATCTTGTTTTACACTAAGAGATAAAAAAACATGTTTTCCATAAGAGATAGAAAAGCAAGTTTTACACTAAAGCGAGCGTAAAATAAGTTTTTCAAGAGGCGGACTGGCTGGATGGGTGTGGGTAGGGAAAGATAAGATGAAGAAGAGGAAGAGGGCGGAAGAAAAATGGAAGGATGGATATGCATGGGGAAGAAAGAGAGGAAGTAGTGGTGGTAGGGTGGCCGCTGGTCGAACTAAATGGCCGTCGGAAAAGGGGAAGAGGTGAGGGCGGGTGGGAAATGAACTCACAAGGAGATGGTTTAAACAACGAGCAATGTTGAGATACTAAAAGATCTCACAAAATTTTGACCATAAACATAGTTTACAAAAAATTGATTAGATATTTAATGAATAACAAGTGAGATTTGCAAATACAACATCTGATGAACTATTAGTAACAGTATTTGTGTCCAAAAGTTTATGATTTTTTTTTTTTTTGGCAAATTGCAAATTGGTAAGATGTGTTTGTCTCACGTTTGCAATCCCCAACCTGCGAATTGAATTGTGCCAATCAGACACCTAAGTTTGTCAATTTGTTGCAATGTGGTGAATAAACTAACTTTTCGTTAATTTTTTAACGAAGCTAAACACATATGCCTCGCACATGACTTTTGGAAAGGGCAATCTTGGCAATCCGAACATAAAGAAAAAAATAAAAAGAAATAAATACCATGTGAGCTGCACATGAAAGGTTTGAGAAATAAAATGACCAATATATCCCTACATTTATAACTCATACACTTCTCTGCCTATTACATTTGACCAAAAAAAAACTCAAGAACCCAAAAACCCTCCCCCATTTCCACCCCCTCCCTTCCCCATTCCCACCCGTCGCACCATCTTTCCCGGCCGACCAGTTCATCCACCACCCTTGCCTTATAACCGACCCAACCAGATTTGTCTTTAACCAGATTTGCCTCATCCTATCCCCTCCCCCTCCAAGCCACACCACCCCCGCCCACCCTCAATTCATAGCTCGCCTGAGCCTCTTGCTTCTCCGTCAGCACGCCGCCCTAGTCTTATGCTTCAACTTTGCAGGGTTTAATTTTGAAATCTTCAATCAGACTCCCGTCTCTCTTTCTTTCTCTCTCTCTCTCTCTCTCTCTCTCTCTCTCTCTCTTTCTCTTTCTTTTCAGATCTGGTTTTGAATGGTGATTTTGGGGTTGGGAATGGAGAGAGATCGAAGGTAAAGGAGAGTGAATGTTGTGCTAGAGTTGGGAATGGAGAGAGATGTTGGTGGTGGTGTTGTTAATGGTGGAGATGGTGGTGGTGCTGGGGTAGTGATGGTGGTGTGAGAGATGGTGGTTGTGTTTGTGGTGGTGTAAGAATTTTGGGTTTATTTTTTAATTATTCCCTTTATTTTCAAAAACTTGCAAGTTGACCCCCTCAATAAATATGTGCCTTGCTCAGGTTCTAGGAATTGACAAGATTGCCCTTCTCAAAAGTCACGTGTGAGGCACATGTGTTTAAGTCCGTTAAAAAATCAACGAAAAGTTAGTTTATTCACCACATTGCAACAAATTGACAAACTTAGGTGCCTGATTGACACAATTCAACTCTCAGGTTGGGGATTGCAAACATGAGACAAACACATATTACCAATTTGCAATTTGCCTTTTTTTTTTCTGACTTTTGTATTACCCTTATAACACATGAGTTAACCATTCCTCATTTTGTTCTTAAATATAGATATAAATACTGCGTGCAACTTTAAATTTTGCAACATATTCTTCAATGTTTTACTTCCTATGTCCTAAAATAAGTATCTACTCCCTCCGTCTCATTTGAAGCTTCACAATTTTGGTGATGACACACAAATTATGGAAAGTGATGAGTGTAAGAAAGGTTGTGAGAGGGAAGAAGTTAGTGAATATGATAAGTGGGGCCTACAATTTAAATACGTGAGAGGGGAAAGTTAGTGGGTATAACAAATGGGCCCCATAATTGAGAGAGGAAGAAGTGAGTTGGGTATGACAAGTGGGGCCTACATTTTTTATCATTTTAGGAAAGGGTGAAGCTTTTAATGGGACACCCATTTAGGTAAAATGTGGAGCTTCAAATGGGACGGAAGGAGTATTTTTATTTATTTATTTATTTATTTTTAGGGACACTCTACGTCTACGAAAATTTAGGAGCGAAAATGCTTAAATAACATTGATATACACGTTTAAACTTGTTTGATGCTTAAGAATGGGTTAGGAATGGTTTCAAAAAAAAGAATGGGTTAGGAATCGTGTAATATTTTTCAGTTGCAGACAAAACTGAATAGGAGTACAGTTTAGGCTTTTTGAAATCTGGGACCGAAAAACCCTTTTCTGCTCTGCGGCAGTTTCCAAAACTTCCGCCCAAACCACCATCTTCTCCAGAACTCATCTTCTTCTTTTAAAATTTTCATCTGATTTTCCACCTTATTCCTTTCATTTTCCATTCAAGTCTTCATCATTTCTTGAAGAAGACTTCATCTCCTTCTTCTAGTTTTAATCCACAATAACACAATTGTTTGTAATTTCAATGTAGAAATTATAAACAATTATGTTATTGTTTTCTATTGTAAATTATATATTATATAATAAGAATCTCTCCTAAGTGAGAGCCGTTGTATTCTCTCCTAAGTGAGAGCCTATGTTGGTTTTGTCTGTTTTTTTGTTTGTTTGTTTGTTTTATTTTTCTTTTCAAAATTGCGACGATTCTAGCATTTTCTCACAATGAAGTGAGTTCTGATGTTCTAACTTCACAAGGATTGTTCGGAAAGTTTGAGATGCTTGGTAGGCGTTTTCTCACCAACCCGGATTCTGAATATCTCGTGCTAAGCGCAACATTTTACCCGAGAGAAGATTTCGTAAATGCCCGATTGAGGCTGATAGATACAAAAAATGTGTGAAAGAAGTCTCAAAATATTATTGATAATAATAAGAGGTATATATATATATATATATACATGATTACAAGAGCCCTATTCTAAGTATGTGATTACAATGAATAATTATCTAACTATAACTAGTTATGTACAAGATAAACAAGGGAAGAATATAATTCTAAGTAGGAGAGGGATCTGGTGGATCTTTATCATTATCATGCCCCCGCAAGTTGGACGACCGGGTAGAGAGTCCAATCTTGGACATTAACTCGAGAAAGCGGGCGCGAGGAAGGGCTTTAGTCAGAGCATCTGCCAACTGATCGGACCCGGAGATGTGAGAGACACGCAGCAGCTGTGCTTGAACATGTTCTCGTACAAAGTGATAGTCTAGGGCAAGGTGCTTCATCTTGGAGTGGAACTTGGGGTTTGCAGCAACATATGTTGCCCCCAAGTTGTCACAATAGATAACAGGTGGACTCAGAATGTTGACAGCAAGTTCATGGAGCAAGTTTTGTTGCCAAAGAACTTCGGCTGTAGTAGCAGCCATTGCGCGATACTCAGCCTCAGTGGATGATCTAGCGAGTGTGCTTTGTTTGCGAGAACTCCAGGAGATGGGATTGCGACCAAGGTACACAACATAACCTGTGGTCGAGATGTAGTTATCAGAGTCGCCTGCCCAATCAGCGTCAGTGAAGGCATGCAAAGAGGCAGGAGAGTGACGATGAAGCAGGAGACCGTGAGAACTAGTGCCAACTAAGTAGCGAAGGACTCGTTTTAAAGCTTTCCATTGGAGGTCAGTAGGTGCATGAAGATATTGAGAGAGTCTATTAACCGCAAAGGAAAGATCAAAACAAGTGAGAGATAAATATTGGAGAGATCTGACAATGGCTCGGTATTCCGTGGGATCCGGAAGAGGAGATCCGGACTGGGCAGTGAGGACAGGGTGCGGAACCATGGGAGTGGGAATTGGGTTGGCATCGAGCAGAGTTGGGAATGAGGGTGAGATCGGTGGTGGCCATGGTGGGCGGCGGCGGCTGATTTTTTTTTATTTTTTTTTTTAGGGTTTTTGATCGTGAGCTCTGTATACCATGATAGATACAGAAAATGTGTGAAAGAAGTCTCAAAATATTATTGATGATAATAAGAGGTATATATACATGATTACAAGAGCCCTATTCTAAGTATTTGATTACAATGAATAATTATCTAACTATAACTAGATATGTACAAGATAAACAAGAGAAGAATATAATTCTAAGTAGGAGAGGGATCTGGTGGATCTTTATCATTATCAGATGCAGTCTCCAAGTTACGTTTGGAAAGGGATCCGTATGTCTCAAGGTTTAGATATGAAATATAATTCTTGTAAGTTACGAAATAGAACTACTATTGTAATTTTGAGTAAGCCTCCAATCTTTGTGGTGTGCCATCTCTTTTTTCATTGTGAATGAAATGAATTATCGTTTGCCTTAAAAAAAAAAAAAAAAAAAAAAAAAAAAAAAGAAGAATGGGTTAGGAATACCCGGTAAATTCAAAAAACATACGAGCAAATGCAGCCATCTTCCTAAAAACATCAGAGCGAAAATGCTTAAATAACTGCATATTTTGTGGGAAGCAGAGAGAGGATATGGCTAATAAGACAAGCAAGTAAATTGCTGAGTCTATCTTCATCAACTTTTGTAACTTTAAATGAAAATTCATTGACTTCTTCCTAAAATAAAATGCCAAATGGAGAGCTTGAATTCAGTGGCGGAGCCAGAAATTTTTGTAAACAGATGCATAATTATTTTGAATATGAAGTATTATACTATGATAAATAAATTTGGTTTTAAACGAGGTGAAATTTTTATATGGTATTATTTTTTTCTAGAACAAATGGGGCAAAAAAAAAATTAATTTAAAGATAAAAAATATATTCTAAAGCATGGATAACTCAGTAATATCAGTTGACCTCACCCCATTGTTATTTATACAAAGATTAATTTCTCAAAAGTCTTTTTTATTTTTTGAAAAGTCTAGAAGTTGAAATTTTATTATGCAAAAAGCTGTTCGAGACACAACTATTATCAAAGGTTTTTAGGACTTCATACATGGTTATCAGAGTGTCTGAAAGATATGACTCAGAGCGACATGTGTAGTGTCTGATGACTTGTCTCAGAGCGACGGATGGACCTTAGAAAAATAAAATAAAAAATTGTAGAATCTTTATAAATAATAAACGTTTGACTAAAAGGCTTTTGAGAAAATGTCCCTTATATATAAAGCATGGAAGGGTATAGTTCAGTAATATCAGTATAATATGAGGGTCTGTATAACACCACTCTTATATTTTACTCTCGTTGGCATGTCAACGCTTTTAATTCTTTTTTTTTTTGTGTGTGTTTTATTGATTGCCACAATTTATTTATATGCGGCTAAATACAGTTCTCATAATAAGAAATGCGATTCTTTTTTCGAAGAAAATAAAATAATAATGATATCTTCTTCAATTTAGCTTTCAAATGAAGGAAAAAAAAAACTTATATTTGTTCATAGTTCATCTCATGATCCAAAGTGATATCTTCTTCAAGTATGATATTATTACAAGAAGTTATTATTTCAAAAGGTAATATTTCATCAAATCTGACTTAATTAACCTTAGCTCTTGATAGCACTAGTGTTCCATTGATGTTCTAATACCCAATTATTACCTGAATGATGATTAGTATAATCATCAAAATAAAAACCCTCACGTTGGACCCTCCATTTGCATCTATGAAGAGTGGGCATAAATCCACCACACCCCGCCGATATACCGGCATTAAAAACGTCAAATACAGCTTGATTCGAGCGCCACCAAAAGTGACAGAAATAAAGCGTGGTCAGAGCAAAGTTCATTTGAAACCTCCAGTGGAATTCGGACCCGCTTTTAGTAAGGTTGTGATATCCGATGTCATTGTCTTTTGATTGACAATGGACCCAAACAGGCTCATTGAGCAAATTAGTGACATAAACGACGAATACGTCACCTTTTGCCGGCTTATTTGAGCAAAGAAGGCAAAATAGTAGAAACCATTTGAGGCAAGAGAGACAACTTCTTATGATGTGATTCATATATATTTATTTGTATTACGATCTCTTAGTCGTGTTCATGATAGTTGTCTTTGCATATATATATTTATGTGTGTGTGTGTGTATATATATATATATCTACACACACAATTAAAGATATGTACGTTTTAAAGGGAAGAACACATCAATATTATTTATGGTAATTATGAAATGTTAAGGCGTTTGAAAACGAAATTCACATGCTAAATCCATAATGGAAACATGAAATAGAATAATGCTAAAATGGTAAAGCATTTTCTCATTATGCTGATGTTGCTCGAATGATATAGAACCTCCACCATGCTAAATCCGTATGCAGATGTTGCATACGGATTGTGAAGAAAAAAAAAAATTGAGCCCACACACATTGGCCCTAGGGGGTGATAGGCACGCGCCTAACGTACCTTTTGCAGGCCGAGCAACGGTTCAAACGAGTTGACGGGCCTGATGGACATCACCCAATACAGAAAATTTTGGGGGAAACTAGTTTCTCATAATAAGTTATTAAAAAACATGTTTTTATAGAGTTTAGGGTTTAAGGATAATATTAATATTAAAAAGTGGATTTTTAATAACTTGTGGAAAAACTAGTTTTCCCCCGAAAGCTACTCCACCCAATAGGTAGCCTAACGGACCTTTTGCGGGCCGAGCAACGGTTCAGACGAGCTGACAGGCCTGATGGACATCACTCAGTTGGTAATTTCCTAGGAATTTTCGTTATCTTTTTCCACCCGCTCATTTCTTAATCTTTCCTTTTTGTTATCGGTCTGTTCTTGTCCTTCTCTTTTCTGGGTGGGGATGTTGATGGCGATTGAGGATATTGTCTTCTTATTCTTTTTCAAAAGTTGTCCTTTTCTTTTGTAATTTGTAGTGGTTTTCATGTTCTTTTGTAAGTTGTATGCTTTTTCCCTTTTTTTTTTTTTTTTTTTTTTTTTATGCCCAGGTTCCTCGCTTGCACCAGACTAATCTTGAGGATAGTAGTTCCGGTCCCTCATTGCTACTACCAGTTAAATCGCGAGATGTGCTTGAATAACCAGACCTTTTAATTTCTTTTTTATTCTATAGAAGTTGTATTACATAGCTATTTTTACACCTCTTTTGTAATTTGTAGTGGTTTTCATGTTCTTTGTCAAATGTGTCAAATTGTGCAAATACACTAACTCTAGTGCACCCAGTAAGTTGAGTATTCTTTTATTTTTCAATCAAAAGAACATAGACATTTATTTTGAGACAGAATGAACAATAAACTCAACGACTGACATTCATTTTGGGACAGTGAGAGCAATAAACTTAATGACTTTGTAGTACGATGAAAAATTAAAGAAAAAAATGCTTAATAATGCTAGCAGATACATAAGTTTGTGGGTAAGATTTGTGTGGCCTTTCTCTCATTGTTGACTTGTTTAGTGAGCTAAACCAATAATCCGTCTTCGCAGACTACTATTGAAGTCAATTATCGCCATCACTGACTGCTTCATTAATGTAAAAAAAAAAAACATCTTATAGAAAACAGAGTGTTCTAAAGATTTGTAAGAAGATGGAAACAGAGACTCTTTTCTCCTTTGCCATCGGTAGACTTAACGATTTGTTAGTTAAACAAGCGAAGTTTCTGCAGGCTTTAAGAGGCCCAGTTGACGATCTTGTCAAAATGCTAACGAAAATGGAAGATTTGCTAGAACACTCACATGTTAGACGAGATAAACGTGCAGCTGAAATCATAGAGTTGGCAGATCATTTAACGTACTCCATCGAAAAGTACGTCCTTCGAGTGTTGTCTGATAACTTAGGTATCAGAGAACGTTTGCTCCGTCCAAAAGTGTGCACGGGTATAGAGAAAGTCACAACAAAAATCAATGAACTTGTCAATAGCCAAAGTGGAGAAGCCTCCTCCTCCTCCTCGGGTCCAAGAAGAGCATATAAAGTACAAGATCTTTCAGGTTTTAACGAAAAGAATTTCGTTGGGAGGGAAAACGATATCAATAAGTTGGTGTCGTATCTGATAGATGGTCGAGATGAACAGTTTCAGGTCATTTCCATTTATGGCATGGGTGGTTTGGGGAAGACCACACTTGCTAGGAAGGTATACAAAGACAAGAAAGTTTTGAGCCATTTCAATAGCTTCGCTTTTATCTGCGTGAGTGAAGAATGCCATACAGAGGAAATCTTAAAGCATATCCTCCAACAACTTGTTCCCGAGAAGAAGGAAGAGATTAATGGCTTGACTGATGATGAGGATGTTGTCGATTGGCTTAAAAGGGTATATCGGGAAAGGAGGTGTTTAATTATCATTGATGACATTTGGTCGGTTCGCGACTGGGAAAGTTTAAGTCGTGGCTTACCGGATGGATGCACGGGCGGGAGCAAAGTACTGCTTACTACTCGGATTAAGTATGTTGCAGAAAAGGGATTTTGTCATCCTTTAAATTGCTTGACTGAAGATGAGTGCTGGAAGCTATTTCATGAAACAGTACCCACGGGCCAAGGTCAGTTTATTTTGAATAAAACCATATTGTATTCTTTTTCCAAGTATGGATCTTAGGAAAAAAAAACTTGTGTGAGACGGTCTCGCACATGAGACGGGTCCTGAGAGAGTAAATGGTTTGCTCCTATGGACGGAGCGGGGCAAGCTCATTTCCTCTCTTGTCGTCGAGATCCGTCTCATGCGTGAGACCGTCTCACACAAGACTTCCTCTGGATCTTAAATATGAGCTATATAGTAAGCAAGGTTGTTGATGTGGCAGTGCCTCTGTTGTCCCGTTAGTTTTTTAACACCACAAGTAAAAAAAGAAGTTCGTTGTGTTATTTGGTAACGATTGCATGCCCATATCTGTCACTAGTCACTAACAAGTACATTGCATTATTTGAATACGAGAGCAATGTACTTTGTATAAGTCAATAATTATTATGTTTCGTACCTACTATAAAGAACGTTTTTATTTTTATAGGTTCCGAAGTAAGGCATAGGATGGAAGTGTTGGGAAGGAAAATGCTTGCATGGTGTCACGGTATTCCCCTAGCGATCCTCGTGCTTCGTGGGTCTCTAATTACAAAAGGCTCTCTACGCGAGTGGGAAAGGTTTTACGAAAGCAGAACATGGGGAGGAAAGGAGTACGAACGATTCAATGGTGAAGTCGTGGAAGAGTTGTTATTTAGTTACAAAGAACTACCGTATCCCCTAAAGCCATGTTTTCTATACTTGGCCACTTTTGCAGAGGAACAAATTGCTGTAGAGAAGTTGTATAGGCTATGGGATGCTGAAGGCATGATATTGTCAAAGGATAGAGAAGTGGGAGAAACAATGTTGGATGTAGCCGAGAGGTATTTAGGCGAATTGGTGGGAAGAAGCATGGTCGAAGCTAAATTAGAGGACGAGGTGCTTCCTAATGTTAGGAGGCGGTACAAGTTTTGTTGGCTTCATAATCTAATGAGAGGGCTATGTTTTTCGGTTGTTAAGAAGGAAAATTTTCTTAAGGTCCATGATTATCGAGGCTCTAGGGATAAAGTTGTCGTGCTGAATTTGACTTGTCTAAGGATTGATACCAAGATACCTTCTCGACATGCCTTATATTTTTCTCGGGACCAGGATTTCAGTGTTTATGGTAAACAAGAAGCAAATCAGCATGTGAGTTCTCTTTTGTTCAAAAATGGAGGTGCGAAAAAATTATCCAACTTGAAGAAGTTGAATTTGCTCAGAGTGTTGAGCCTTAATCGTGTATCGATTGGGAAGGAAGAGTTCACGGACGAACTCATACACCTTAGATACTTGAGCCTTAAAAGGTGCAATCTAAGAAAAGTTCCGTCATGTATAAGCAACTTGATATACTTGCAGAGTCTAGATATTCGAGTATATCTGCCTGATCGTGAAGTTCTTATACAAAATCTCGCTCTTAGAAAATTAAAAAGTTTGAAGCATCTTTTTCTTCCGAAAGAAGATTGCTACAAAGTGACACCTGAATTTTCTAAACTGAGATTGGATGGGCTGACAGAGTTGGAGACACTAGTTAACCTCGACTCATCAAAATGCGATATTAAAGATGTTTTTAAACTTACAAATCTCAAAAGATTAGAATGTAAGATTCGTATCTCAAGTGAAGAGGATTACGAAGAGTTGAAGAGGTACATGAATATGGTGAATTTGGATCCATCACGTCACTCGTGGCTTGCAATTGTTCTTGTTAATCCGAAGATGAAGATATACTCAAATGTGTTAAGAGGACAAATGCCTGAATATTGTGAAGGAGTATTGCGCGAAATGAAAATAGTTGGACTGACAGGTAGGATATTACCTGAATTTTCCAACTTTAATCGCCTCACTGTTTTACGATTGGAAGAATTTGAGGTTGAAGAAGACACAATGACCACACTGGAGAAACTATCCAACTTAAAGGAGTTGACATTACTGTCAGGGAAAGTGAATGGAAAGGGAATGGCTTGCTCTGAAATGGGTTTTCCTCAACTTAGACATCTGAATTTCAGTTTCTTGGATAACTGGGAGAAATGGAGGGTGGAAGAAGGAGCCATGCCAAATCTTGTATCACTATCAATTTGTAATTGTTCAAAGTTGAAGAAGCTTCCATATGAACTGACATTCATCACGACGCTTGAATACTTACGAACTGAGGGTATGTCAGAAGGATTCACAAGAAGGTTGATTGGTGGAGCGGGAGAAGGCGGACCGGAATTCTTTAAGATTCGACACGTACGTGTCGTGTATATAATCTAACTAAAGTAAAAATAATGGCTCATTTCTTAGTTTTCCTGATTTCATACTCTGCTATAATAATGTATGTGGAAATCTGAATTTATAACCTAGTCTAGAATTCAGCATTCCAGCTCTCTAATTGGCATTTTAGGTAGAAATCAATGAATTCTGACTCAAAATTACAGTAAGTTGAAGAAGATTGACTCACCAAAATATGCAGTGAGAACTAGCATTTTGTCAACCTTTTACAACCAACAACAATGGATTCTAATCACCCAACTCCACACACTAAAGCCAGTTTCGTTAAATTTGTTAATTGGGTACTACTTAAGGTTGCTCGTCCAGATGTTTTTCAACTCAGTTGCACTCAAGAATTAATTAATTGAATGTATTTTTGGTAAAAAGATTATTAAATATAGTTGTATTTAATGAGTTTTGTATTGAAACTAATAAAAACTGCTTATATCTAGGTTAAAAAAATAAAACCCAACTTTTTTGTTTATATTTGTGGCCGGAGTGAGTATTCCATTATCATAATTGAAATATTTCAATTATTGTCCTCTCAAAGCTCTAACGCCGACGGACCCGGAACCGCTCCACCCAAGTTAGCTACACCCCTCCACCCAACGGCTCCGATCAAGGTCATATAGGCGAGCGGTTTGGGTGTGCGGCTAAGATGATTTCAATTTTTCGTGGGTCCCACCGAGCTTAGACACATCTCAACCGTTGGGTGGAGCTAAAATAAGGTGGCTCTAATCGGAACTATTGGGTGGAGCTAACTAGGGAGTGCAGCGGTTCGAAATCCAACACCGACACCAATTATGGACCAAACTGTCTCATGATGTTCTGATTATTCAATCTAACCTAACATGTACTACATTATTTCATACCAAAAGTACAATGAGGAATAGTATTTTTGTTAATAAGACTTTAGGAGAATTTTGAAAATAACAAGTCTTTATAAAGTATTATTAAGAAACCAAGACAAAACACAAAGGAAACGGGTCAACCAAAAGTAGAGATTGAATGATATAAATGTTTAAAACACTATTCCGAAAGCAAGTGGGTGAAAGTATATTAGGTAAGTAATGGTTTTTTTGTACTTAAATGAACTTTTTGAGGGCAAGATTTTCCAAAGCACTATTCATTCTTTTTCATTTATGGAATAAAGCAACTAAAAACCTTAAACTTGGAAAGACAAAAAATGAAAATAAAAACTTTTTAAAAGGGACCGCCGCCGCTCCCAAATGAAATGGTTTTAACGGATATAGTTAAATACAGGGAATCAAAAATACAGGGAAGGGCTAAAATTACCCAAATACCCCTTTATATACTTATTTTGGGCATTTTGATTTCAAATCGTTTGTTTCAAACTCTCTGCAACCTATACCGCGAAACCGACGACGCCGCACACCAGACCGCACCACCACCGACGCCGACGCGAGACCCACGACCACCACCACACGACGATGGCGAGAGTGAAAGTTCCCAAGAACGTTCCCAAGGCCGCCGCCGGTGCTTCCGCCGCTTCCATCACCGCCGCCGGATCTTCATCTAGGACCGTTCCGGTAAAAATGGTAATGTAAATTAAAATGTTATATTAACCTAATTTTACACTCATCAAATTCCCAATGTATAATTTTTTGTTTGATTATATCAAATCGATTGTATGAACTGTGTGTTTAATGTCATTCTTGTCTGAACTCAATCGATAATTTTTTCGTGTTGTCTAACACGAGGGGCATCTCGTGTTGTCTAACACGAGGGTCATCTCGTGTTGTACCACACGAGACACGTCTCGTGTTGGCTAACACGATATGAGTCTCGTGTTGGACAACACGAGATGCGTCTCGTGTGGGACAACACGAGATGACCCTCGTGTTAGACAACACGATATGTCGTGTTTGGAAACACGAGATGCGTCTCGTGTTGTTCAACACGAGACGTGTATAGTCTTGTTCATATTTGTCAGATGCTAATTTATTGTCTGTTATTTGATTTTTTTTTGTAGCCACGTGAACGTATGACCGCGTCCAACAGAAAGAGGAAGGCTGAAACGCATATGGAGAGAAAAGAAAGGCGGACCAAGAGAAGGGAGGAGGAGGCGGTAGCGTCTGATGATGTTCAGGAGGAGGAGGAGGGTGGTAGTGAGGGGGATAGTGAGGAGGAGGAGGAGGGGGGTAGTGAGGGGGATAGTGAGGAGGGGGATACTGAGGAGGAGGAGGAGGGGCAGGAGGGGGAGGGGTAGGGTGAGGATGAGGAGGAGGATGAGGAGGAGGAGGTTGTTAGACGACCATTGAGGCATGGGAGGAGACAGGGTGGGAATGTGGCTAGAGGGCAGGGACGGAGGAGGAGGCAGGATGCGGGTGAGGAGGAGCCATCATCATGGCAGATTCAGGGTAACCCAGGTGGCGGCCCAGAGGATGTTACTCTTATATACGGGTTTGGTGATCACAGAGCCCGGGAGATTTGGAGGGAGGCCACTAGTGAGTCAGTGGTGACTTTCCATACGAGACTGCAGCATCTGCACAAGTAAGATAATCATTAATGTGAAACTATTAAAATATTGAAGTTATTTTGCACACACTCTAAAAATTCCATTAATTATCATCCCATGCTTTTCTCGAACTCGAGTATTGATTATATTTTTTGTTTGTAATAAACAGGTTCAAGCGTGGTGATCTGGAGGATACTGATAGAGCTTGGCTGACCCACGTTGATGCATCGGGCCTCCAGCAGCTGCACGATGCCACCATTCAGAGGCCTAACTTCGCGTTGATGACGGCATTTTTGGAACGGTGGTCTCCTGAGACTAACTCGTTCCACATGCCTTGGGGGGAGATGACCATTACATTACATGACGTCTCTCATATCCTGGGTATGTTGTTATATATAGATTTCAAGACTATATGAACTATCTACATTCATCTCATGTACTAAAATGCGTTATTTCATCTTCAATTTACAGGTATAAGCTGTGTAGGTACATATGTTCGGTATCCGGACCCAGTGCCTGACGTATCCGGCATCAGTAGACACCTTCATTTGAGCGGCACTGGGTACTTATTAAAGGATGTCCGGCGTATCTTTTCTACCCGTATAGGTGGCGTGACAGATTTGCAGCGTGCTTCTGCATATATCCTGCACCTCTTGGGTTCCACGATGTTCGTGGACAAGAGTCAGGATAAGGTGCCCGCAGCATACCTTCCCCTATGCATGGATCTTGCGAGACTCCCCACTCTCTCCTGGGGATCAGCTACGTTGGCATATTTATACAGAGAGTTGGGGAAGGCGTCCAGATCCGGATGCATCAGATGGGTGGTTGTACGACATTGCTAGAGGTACATCTTACTCTATTCACTTTCAAAGTTACTTTGTCGACTCCCCCCCCATGTAATTACATGTTGCATTTGATTAGTATTTAATACTTTTTTACATACATCTCAGGGCTGGATATACGAGTACTTTCCAGATTTTCGGCGAGTTTCTGACCCTCACTGGCAGCAGGGGCAGCCGAGAGCCCGTAGATGGTCTCGTACTGATACAGCTGGGAGGGCATTAGACCATCTAGTGCAGTACCGCCGCACCCTTGACATGATGCATGTTGAGAGGGTGAGTTATTCATATTAAAACTGTTTCAAATTGTTACACTCCCTCCGTTATTATGTACACTTTACCTAACAAAGTCTACTCACAGGTTCTTTGGACTCCTTATGGTACCGGAGCGGACACGATTCTGCCGGTTTCATACTTCTCAGGGGTTATACGATTTTGTGACATCACTGAGGCGTACATGCCTGAGCGTGTTAGTAGGTAGTTCGGGCACCAGCAGAGGATCCCTGGACAACCCCGCCTGGTTCCCACGATATGCATTTTGGCAAAGGGTCAGAAGGGGTACCAGAAGGACTACGGTGACCACGATTATGTTTGGGACGCGTGGGTGGAGCACGGCATGGAGGAGTTCAGGCCCGTTCGCCGCTACTAGTGACCACATCTTCTCTCGTGACTGATGATTATATGGAGTGGTTTCTGGCTAGGAGTCATGTTCGGATATCTAATCCGATACACGATCCCCCCGTTGACATTCCACCTCCCCCACCGCCCCCACTTGATGTTCCACCGCAGCCTGGGGTTCCAGAGGCACGAGCTATCATACTTCCATATTTGACGGATGCCAGGGTCCCCGAGGACGTCAGAGCTGGTCTTACACGGGCCCACGAGATTTTAGGAGGTTTTATTTAGGAGAGTTACTGATTATGGAGATTTGTATTACTGATTATTATGGATTTTTGTATTACTTTGATTTATGTGGATTATGTATTACTGATTAGTTGGATTTATATTCCTTAAAACCCTAAAAAATGTTAAAAATTTCTAACTCAATTTCCATTTGGATTTTGAGTGAAGTCATACTAATGAACAACACTTTAAATGTCATTTAGAATGTATAAAAAAAAAAAAAAATAGGTATCCGTATACCATTTTCACAACATCGGGTCATATTCCTTAAAACCCTAAAAAATGGCACAAATTTCTAACTCAATTTCCATTTGGATTTTGAGGAAAGTCATACTAATGAACAACACTTTAAATGTCATTTAGAATGTAGAAAAAAAAAAAAATAGGTATCCGTATACCATTTTCACAACATCGGGTCATATTCCTTAAAACCCTAAAAAATGGCACAAATGGCACAAATTTCTAACTCAATTTCCATTTGGATTTTGAGGAAAGTCATACTAATGAACAACACTTTAAATTTCATTTAGAATGTAGAAAAAAAATAAATAAATTAAATAGGTATCCGTATACCATTTTCACAACATCGGGTCATATTCCTTAAAACCCTAAAAAATGGCACAAATGGCACAAATTTCTAACTCAATTTCCATTTGGATTTTGAGGAAAGTCATACTAATGAACAACACTTTAAATGTCATTTAGAATGTAGAAAAAAAAATTAAATAGGTATCCGTATACCATTTTCACAACATCTGGTTTAGGGTTTAGGGATTAGTGTTTAGGGTCTAGACATCTCGTGTACTATAACACGAGATGTCTCGTTACATCTCGTGTAATAGCACACGAGATGTAACGAGACATCTCGTGTTATAGTACACGAGACGATTAAATTACATTTAAAACCTTCAAACGACGACCTGCATTATATTTAACGTGAAAACCCTACTGAAACACACCCATTCTGAACAGAAACCCCCATTATTATTCAAGAAATCAATCTCTAAGTTCATAGCATGGATTCCTCACAAATATCTCCCCAACATTCTCCAAGTTCCAATGATCATAGCATGAATTCCTCACAAAATACCTCAACAAGTTCTTATGAGCGTATTGACCTTGATATGATAGAATTTGTGCATGATGAAGAAGAAGGAATCTCACCAAATTCTCCTCCACATCAACATTCTCCAAGTTTCAATGATCCAAGCTTCTATGAAGTAAGTTATTAATGTTTTCTTTTGTTTTGTATTGTGATCAAAATCAAAATTCAAATCTCATCTTGAATTAAAAATCCAATCTTGAACTAAAAATCCCATCTTGAATTAAAAATCCAATCTTGACCTACACATGAGGTTTAGTTATACAATCTTCAAATACACATGAGAATATTGGATATTCAGAACTGATGGTGACATACATCCCGTGTAAGACCACACGAGATGTATGTCGTGTAGTTTTACACGAAATATAAACTTTACGTACTGAAACTGAAGGTTCTGTGATTTGCAGGGTCCGTTTCTGGATATCAGTGATGAATTCACGACATCAGAATTATTTCCAGATAGGGATGCACTTCTTGCACATGTACGAGAAATCGCGAGGCGTCGAAATATTCACCTTATTATAGACTACTCGAAGAGGAGAAGTGGAAATAAACTAGCTTATGCGATGATAATATGTCATTTTGGTGGACATCATAGGCCCGGAAGATCAAAGAACATTAGGAAGAGTAGTAGCAAGAAGAAAGAGTGCACTTTTAAAATACATGCCAAAGAAAGGAGGGAGGATGGGTTATGGGGATATGTTGTAAGGAACGGTGTACATAATCATTGCTTTCCTTTGTATCCGGAAGGTTTTCCTCTCGGGAAATTGACACGTGGAGAATATGACGCTGTGTGTAGCGCAAGTGAATGTTCATTGCGTCCAAATGACATAGTATCAATGTTAAATATGAACGATAAGAAGAACGTGAGCACTCTGATGCACGTCCGCAATGCCATCACAAAATATAGAGAAGAAGAACGAAAAGGGAGGACCCCGCTACAACAATTCTTTAAGTTACTCGACGATCATGAATATATATACTACACGAGGGAAGACGCTGAGAGTGGCATGGTCAGCGACATATTATTCTCTCACCCAGTATCAATAAAGTTGCTAAACTGTTTTCCATATGTTGTACAAGGTGACTGCACTTACAACACCAACTGCTATGGACTGTACTTCTTGCAGTTTGTAGGATTTACTTCCACCGGGCATAATTTCACAATAGCGTGTGCGTTCCTCAAGTATCAGAGTGCGGATGATTACATATGGGCATTGGATAATTTTCACAGTCTGTTTACACCTCCCCGGTTGCCAACAGTTTTTGTCACTGATCGTGAATTGGGTTTCATCAGCGCTCTCCGTGCAGTTTTTCCCGACACCGCACACTTCTTGTGTCGGAGGCATATCGAAGTCAATGTGAGAAAGCATGGCTTGAGTCATACAGGTAGCGAGGATTTCGCAGAATCATTTATGAGGGGTTTCAATTATGCAATCTCAGCCGCTACATCCGACGAATGGGAAGAACGTTGGCAAGGGCTTTGTGACCGTTTCAGATCTTATCCTCTATTATTGGATTACCTCCGCGATACATGGATTACTCCATACTCTCAGAATATTCTGTCTATGCACACGGATGTGTTACCACACTTCGGGACTGTTGGTAGTGGTGCCCTAGGCACGTTTAATAAACGTTGTAATTGTTATCATTTATTTCATATCAATAAAAGAGATGTTTTGATTATTATTGTTGTTCATGTTTACTCATAATAATCTCCGTCCCTAGTACTTGTTAAGCACTAGTATAAAGGCTAAATGATCATGGGATGTTCATGTTAGATTTATGGGTACTTGTTTGGAACAAGGTACTGGACATGACCCGCTGTATGAGATTTATGTCATGGTCTATGTCGAACATATATCTCATATTAGTTATGTCATTTGAATCCTTATACATGAAGTTATTATTGTCTTCCACTTGATGAACATTGTGTTTGACATATTCAAACGCTACCTTAACACGGTAGTTATAAAGGGTATGATTGGCATAATCGGATTCCCGTTGGTAAGAATAATAAGCTAAATGGATTTTTCCCTCCACAGAGAGATGTCAAGCTTGGGCCCCTCGAAGGAATGATGTTGATGAAATGTTCGGCCGGACTCAAATGGATTGATTGGATCAATAGCATTTGAATTATCAACATATTCGGAATCGAGAAAGTATTGAACAAAACAAGTTGACTGTTTGACCATGACTTGTGTTCAATGACATCGTGGACAAAGGGATTGTGACATATTCTAAAGGAATGCGAACTTGTATCTGTTGGTGTTGTATGCTCTAGGCACGTTTTATAAAACGATTAATGTTATTTATATATTAAAGATATTGAATGTTTGATTATTATATCCTTTGCATGTTTATTATAATAATCCCCGTCCCTGATAATTATGATTAATTGTTAGTATAAGTTTAATGGATAATCATATGATGATTATGGTGTATGGGATACAATTAAACTTATGGGTATTTGTTGGAGACCAAATACTGGACTGACCCATATGAGATTTATGTCATGGTCACAATGTCATAATTAAGTCTCATATAGTTATATTACTGGAATCTTTAGACCTGAGATTATCACAGTCTTCCACTCGATGAACATTACGTTTGACATATTCAAACGTTACCCCTAATCGGGTAGCTATAAAGAATGTGATTGGCGTAATCGGATTCATGTAGGGAAAGGTAATAAATCAAGAAGGGATTTGTTCCTTGTAAGAGAGAGATGTCAAGCTTTGGCCACTCGAAGAATGGTGTTGATGAAATGCATGGCCGTGCTCAAATAAGATTTGTACTATCAATACATTCTGGATCGAGAAAGCATTGAACATTGTAAGTTGACCATTGACCATGGCTTACGTTCAATAGACATCGTGAAACAAAGAGATTGTAATATGTTCTATAAAGGATTCACGAACTTATACAAGTTATATTAATTGGGTAGTCACGATGGCTTGCTAGAGTCCGCTCATGATTTATGAGCACAAATGTGTTTGGGCTCATTGCCAACTTAATATAATCCTATCGGGTCACACACAAAAGGACGAATTGTTTAAAAGGCTAAAATCGGAATTCTGGTGGTGCTCGGCCGAGCACCTCATATGACTCGGCCGAGCATGGGAAATCAGAAGGTCAGATTTTCTGGAGCAAAAGTGCTCGGCCGAGCACCTTAAAGGACTCGGCGAGCAGGCCCTGTTCGGGCCCAAAAACTGATTTCGTGTTGTGACGGGTTTTAACCTATTTCTCCTAAACGGTTTAGGACTAATAAGTATATAAACCTCTAACAACGACCTAATCAGTATGTATTGATTCCATATCAATTAGATAGCCTCCGAGAGAGAGAAAAACAAGTTCTTCTTCTTCCTCAAGAACAAGAACATTGATTTTCCATATAGCCTTCAAAGTAGAAAGAGTTTCTATTGGGTCTAGCAATCCGGTTCAAGAATCGTTCTTGAAATTCGTTCGCGTGTGGACAAACATAGAGGGCGTTGGCATCAACTCCTTCAAAGTTCGTGATCCAAGTTTTGCGGTCGTTCCTACGTTCGTGATTCGAAGAAGCGCGAAGAACAAAGATTGAAGATCTCAGAATTTTAAAGCTCCGTCACGGTTAGTGTTCTAAATTCATCTCCATATTAATTTAATCATCGTGATCGGATCTAGGCTTTTTGGGTTTATTCCGCTGTGCATGTTTGCTCAAAACCCAACAGTGGTATCAGAGCCCCGTTCAACATGATTATTTTAATAATAACATGTTAATGATATAATTGGATTATATGTTTTGGCATGCTATGTGAATTTGGATTCAAGATGTTTATGTGATCTGAGTTTTATGTTTGTATATGAGATATATTGAAATCATAAAATCGCACCGTTTAAATACGTTATGTGGGATCTACGATTGCAATAATAATTTGATTATTATGTTCCTTTAGATTATCAAAATTAATTGGATTGATTTGTTGATGATCTTTGATTCATGAATAAATCGTTTATTCAAGGTTTTGATGAACATGATGATATGATCATTATGAACACCAAATCCTAAATGAATCGGGAAAGCAATCTTAGAATTAAAATTCGACAAGAAAATCTGTTCTGTTCGTGGTGCTCGGCCGAGCAGGCTATAAGACTCGGCCGAGCAGAGTCGTCAGAAGCAAAGGGTTTTATGGAACAAAGAGGCGCTCGGCCGAGCACCTTAGAGGACTCGGCCGAGCAGGTTGATTTTGGACAGAATTTGTTTTTCAGATGGCTGGTTTTAGAAACCGTGTTTCCTGAAATTAAATGGCTTGTTTAAAATCACTTTGGATTGAATTTGTTTGTCAGATGGCTGGTTTGAGAAACCGTGTTTCCTGAAAACAAATATCAAGGTCAAAGTAATGAATTGATGGGACAAAAGAATTTAGAATCGAGTTACTTTATGTAAGGGATTGTGGATGCCTATTGGCTTAGTTTCGACCTTACATAGTTGTTTCTTCTAGTTTCTAAATTTGGTACGGGATTGTGGATGCCTTTTGGCTTAGTTTCGACCGTACAATCGTGCTCTCAATAATGTGTTAAAGAATTTATCCCCATAAGTCAATCACATGAAATCTTAATTTAATTAATGAGATTAGTTAAATTATTAACCGTTGCTTTATGTGTTTATATTATGTGACTATAAACATTGACCATGCTATATGTCATGAACCTTCTTTAAAATTTAAGTTTCGTACCAATCCATGATTAAAACACTTGTGAGTACGTGGGTAGTTTTGTGTGGGTTACGCCCTAGCGTAGGTGCATTGATTCTATCCATTTATGAGCAAGATGAGGAAACAGTGATTCCTATACGTCTAAAATGGTTTAACTTAATTAGGCTATCAAAACAGTTTTGGGCCTAAGGCACAGATGAGATTAAAACATGTTAGATATACGATATCCAAAATCTCATAAAAGATCTAAGAGTCATATACGATATGATTGACAAGGAGTTGTCTGCCTAAATAACTTATTTTGAGCAGTCGTGCCCTAGCCGACTCAAAGTTAAGTGAAATATGGATCTTAGCCCATTCAAATTATATTATACATTGGATGTATATGAAGGTTATATAATTTAGTGGAGTATTTGTAAAATACTATTAATTTAATATCTTTAATTAAGTTGGTACTTATATTTAATTATATGTCTGCATAATTGTAGATAATGGCTCAGAATACAAATTTATCACTGCGGTCTATCCTTGAGAAGGAGAAACTTCAAGAAGATGGAGCTAACTATACGGATTGGATCCGTAGCCTTAGAATTGTTCTAAAGCATGAGGATAAGCTCTATATTCTTGATGAGCCCGTTCCTGAAGAAGAACCTGCTTCTAATGCACCCAAGGATGAGAGAAACGCCTACAAGAAACATGTGAATGATTCTCGTGAGGTGGGTTGTCTTATGCTTGCGGCCATGTGTTCAGAACTTCAGAAGATTCTTGAACACTTGGAAGCATTTGACCTTGCTGCTACATTGAAAGATATGTTCCAAGAACAAGCAAGGCAAGAGAGGTTCGACACCATAGCTGCCCTAGTCTCATGCAAGATGAGCGAAGGACAGTCTGTGAGCCCTCATGTTTTGAAAATGAAGGCTTACTTTGAGAAACTAGAGAGGCTTGGCCATCCAATTGAGATTGAGTTGGCTACCGATTTTATTCTTAATTCATTGCCCAAAAGCTATAATCAGTTCGTCATGAACTTTAATATGCAAGGGATGGATAAGACTATGTCTGAATTGCATGGGATGCTTAAGCAGGCAGAAAAGAAAATCGGTAAAGAGACCGCTCCTGTACTCATTGTGTCTAAGGAAGGAAAAGGCCAAAAAGGCAAAGGAAAGGGTAAGGCAAAAGTTGTCAAACCCAAGATTAGCAAGCAATTGTTGCCAAAGCTAATGTGGCTAAACCTGCTTCCCAAAAGGATGCAATTTGTTTCCACTGCAATGAGATTGGACATTGGAAACGAAATTGCAAGGTTTACAAGGAAGAGTTAAAGAAGAAGAAGAGCGGTGGGACTGCATCTACTTCAGGTATCTATGTTATAGATATTCTACTTTCTACTTCTAGCTCCTGGGTATTAGATACTGGATGTGGATCTCACATTTGTTTAAATGTGCAGGGACTAAGGAATAGAAGGCTACTTAAAGATGGCGAAGTGGACCTACGCGTGGGGAATGGAGCAAGAGTTGCTGCATTAGCCGTAGGAACATATGATGTCATTTTACCTAGCGGATTAATTCTTGTTTTGAACAATTGTTATTACGTTCCGGATTTAAGTAGAAATATTATTTCAATTTCTTGTTTGGATAATGAAGGTTTTAAGTTTCTTATTGAAAATAAGAAGTTTTCTATTTATTTAAATGATATGCTTTATTGTACTGCATGTTCATTTAATGGCCTTTATGTTCTTGATGTTGAAAATGGGAATAATGAGAATGTTTATAATGTAAATAAGAAATCCAAACCTAATGATGTAAATCATACTTATTTGTGGCATTGCCGTCTTGGTCATATTAATGAGAAGCGTATCTCAAAACTCCATGGGGACGGACTTCTAGATTCACATGATTTTGAATCATATGAAACTTGTGAGTCATGTTTACTTGGAAAGATGACTAAGGCACCTTTTACTAAGAGTAGTGAAAGGGCTAATGACTTATTGGCCCTCATACATACTGATGTGTGTGGACCAATGAGTTGCAATGCTAGGGGAGGATATCAATACTTCATAACTTTTACTGATGATTTTAGTAGATATGGCTATGTCTACTTAATGAAACATAAAAGTGAATCTTTTGAGATATTTAGAATATTTCAAAATGAAGTACAAAATCAACTTGGCAAAACTATTAAAGCACTTCGATCAGATCGTGGTGGAGAATATTTAAGCCAAGAATTTGATAATCATCTGAAAGATTGTGGAATTGTTTCACAATTAACTCCACCTGGGACACCACAATGGAATGGTGTGTCCGAACGGAGAAATAGGATTTTATTGGATATGGTCCGCTCCATGATGAGTCAAGTTGATCTTCCTTTAAACTTTTGGGGACATGCACTAGAAACTGCTGCACTAACACTAAATAATGTTCCAACAAAATCTGTTACAAAGACTCCACATGAGATGTGGACTGGAAGAAAACATAGTTTGTCTTTCATGAAGATTTGGGGTTGTGAAGCATTTGTTAAGAAGCTCATATCTGACAAACTCACACCTAAATCTGATAAATGTATTTTCGTTGGTTACCCTAAGGAAACTAAGGGTTATTACTTTTACAACCGCGCGGAAAACAAAGTGTTTGTTGCCCGTCATGGTACCTTTCTAGAGAAAGAGTTTCTCTCCAAAGGAATTAGTGGGAGTAAAATTAATCTCGAAGAAATTCGAGAACCCGAAAATTACATGGAACAAAATGTTGGATCTGAACAAGTTTCACAAAGAGTTGTGGAACCTACTCAGAATACTCAAGTTCCTCGCAGAACTGGTAGAGTGCGATCTGAACCAGAGAGATATGGATTTCTCATGACGGATAGCGATGAAGTAGAAGTCATAGTTGATGACGAACCTACTTCCTACCAAGAAGCGATGTCCGCTCCTGATTCAGATAAATGGCTTGGAGCCATGGAATCTGAAATTAAATCCATGTATGATAATCAAGTTTGGAACTTGATTGATGCGCCCGAAGGTGTAAAAACCATAGGATGCAAATGGGTTTTCAAAAAGAAAACTGACATGGATGGAAAGGTGCATACTTATAAAGCTAGACTTGTAGCGAAAGGCTATAGGCAGATTCATGGAATCGACTATGATGAAACCTTTTCGCCCGTAGCAATGATCAAGTCTATAAGAATTTTACTTGCCATAGCCGCATATTTTGACTATGAGATATGGCAAATGGATGTCAAAACAGCGTTCCTTAACGGGAACTTACTTGAGGATGTTTACATGACACAACCTGAAGGTTTTGTAATTCCAGAAAATTCTAACAAAGTATGCAAATTGCAACGATCCATTTATGGATTGAAGCAAGCCTCTAGGAGTTGGAATCTTCGATTTGATGAATCGGTCAAAGAGTTTGGCTTCATCAAGAACGAAGATGAACCTTGCGTTTACAAGAAGATTAGTGGGAGCGTAGTATTATTCCTGGTACTATATGTTGATGACATATTGATCATAGGAAACGACATTCCCGCACTGCAGTCTGTAAAGACTTGGTTAGGAATGTGTTTCTCTATGAAAGATATGGGAGAAGCCGCTTATATCCTTGGCATTAGGATCTATCGTGATAGATCCAAGAAATTGATTGGTTTAAGTCAAGATACATATATTGACAAAGTTCTTAAGAGATTCTGCATGGAAAACTCTAAGAGAGGAAATTTGCCAGTAGGACATGGCATAACTCTAAGCAAGAATCAGTGTCCTAAGACAACTGATGAGCATAAGAGAATGATTGGGATTCCATATGCTTCCGCAATTGGATCAGTCATGTATGCCATGATATGTACTAGACCCGATGTCTCGTATGCTTTAAGCATGACGAGTAGATACCAATCAAATCCTGGTGAAAATCATTGGATTGCAGTCAAGACGATTCTTAAGTACTTGCGAAGGACTAAAGATTCGTTCTTGGTGTATGGAGGTGTGGAAGGTGATCTTGTTGTAAGTGGTTACACAGATGCAAGCTTCCAAACCGACAAGGATGATTTTAGATCGCAATCTGGATTTGTATTTGTGCTTAATGGAGGTGCTGTTAGCTGGAAAAGTTCTAAGCAAAGTACTGTCGCTGATTCTACAACGGAAGCTGAGTATATTGCTGCATCCGATGCTGCTAAAGAAGCTGTTTGGATCAAGAAGTTCATAACTGAACTAGAGGTAGTTCCTAGCATTGCTGATCCAATAGACCTTTATTGTGATAATAATGGTGCTATTGCTCAAGCAAGGGAACCAAGAAACCATCAGAAGTCCAAACACATACTTAGGCGTTACCATGTCATTCGAGAAATCATTAACAGAGGTGACGTGAATATATGCAGAGTACCAACTGATGATAACATTGCCGACCCATTGACAAAGGGTCTTCCACAAGCAAAGCATGATGGTCATGTTAGGTCTATGGGTATTCGATACATTAATTAGGCCTAGTGCAAGTGGGAGATTGTTGGTGTTGTATGCTCTAGGCACGTTTTATAAAACGATTATGTTATTTATATATTAAAGATATTGAATGTTTGATTATTATATCCTTTGCATGTTTATTATAATAATCCCCGTCCCTGATAATTATGATTAATTGTTAGTATAAGTTTAATGGATAATCATATGATGATTATGGTGTATGGGATACAATTAAACTTATGGGTATTTGTTGGAGACCAAATACTGGACTGACCCATATGAGATTTATGTCATGGTCACAATGTCATAATTAAGTCTCATATAGTTATATTACTGGAATCTTTAGACCTGAGATTATCACAGTCTTCCACTCGATGAACATTACGTTTGACATATTCAAACGTTACCCCTAATCGGGTAGCTATAAAGAATGTGATTGGCGTAATCGGATTCATGTAGGGAAAGGTAATAAATCAAGAAGGGATTTGTTCCTTGTAAGAGAGAGATGTCAAGCTTTGGCCACTCGAAGAATGGTGTTGATGAAATGCATGGCCGTGCTCAAATAAGATTTGTACTATCAATACATTATGGATCGAGAAAGCATTGAACATTGTAAGTTGACCATTGACCATGGCTTACGTTCAATAGACATCGTGAAACAAAGAGATTGTAATATGTTCTATAAAGGATTCACGAACTTATACAAGTTATATTAATTGGGTAGTCACGATGGCTTGCTAGAGTCCGCTCATGATTTATGAGCACAAATGTGTTTGGGCTCATTGCCAACTTAATATAATCCTATCGGGTCACACACAAAAGGACGAATTGTTTAAAAGGCTAAAATCAGAATTCTGGTGGTGCTCGGCCGAGCACCTCATATGACTCGGCCGAGCATGGGAAATCAGAAGGTCAGATTTTCTGGAGCAAAAGTGCTCGGCCGAGCACCTTAAAGGACTCGGCCGAGCAGGCCCTGTTCGGGCCCAAAAACTGATTTCGTGTTGTGACGGGTTTTAACCTATTTCTCCTAAACGGTTTAGGACTAATAAGTATATAAACCTCTAACAACGACCTAATCAGTATGTATTGATTCCATATCAATTAGATAGCCTCCGAGAGAGAGAAAAACAAGTTCTTCTTCTTCCTCAAGAACAAGAACATTGATTTTCCATATAGCCTTCAAAGTAGAAAGAGTTTCTATTGGGTCTAGCAATCCGGTTCAAGAATCGTTCTTGAAATTCGTTCGCGTGTGGACAAACATAGAGGGCGTTGGCATCAACTCCTTCAAAGTTCGTGATCCAAGTTTTGCGGTCGTTCCTACGTTCGTGATTCGAAGAAGCGCGAAGAACAAAGATTGAAGATCTCAGAATTTTAAAGCTCCGTCACGGTTAGTGTTCTAAATTCATCTCCATATTAATTTAATCATCGTGATCGGATCTAGGCTTTTTGGGTTTATTCCGCTGTGCATGTTTGCTCAAAACCCAACAGTGGTATCAGAGCCCCGTTCAACATGATTATTTTAATAATAACATGTTAATGATATAATTGGATTATATGTTTTGGCATGCTATGTGAATTTGGATTCAAGATGTTATGTGATCTGAGTTTTATGTTTGTATATGAGATATATTGAAATCATAAAATCGCACCGTTTAAATACGTTATGTGGGATCTACGATTGCAATAATAATTTGATTATTATGTTCCTTTAGATTATCAAAAATTAATTGGATTGATTTGTTGATGATCTTTGATTCATGAATAAATCGTTTATTCAAGGTTTTGATGAACATGATGATATGATCATTATGAACACCAAATCCTAAATGAATCGGGAAAGCAATCTTAGAATTAAAATTCGACAAGAAAATCTGTTCTGTTCGTGGTGCTCGGCCGAGCAGGCTATAAGACTCGCCGAGCAGAGTCGTCAGAAGCAAAGGGTTTTATGGAACAAAGAGGTGCTCGGCCGAGCACCTTAGAGGACTCGGCCGAGCAGGTTGATTTTGGACAGAATTTGTTTTTCAGATGGCTGGTTTTAGAAACCGTGTTTCCTGAAATTAAATGGCTTGTTTAAAATCACTTTGGATTGAATTTGTTTGTCAGATGGCTGGTTTGAGAAACCGTGTTTCCTGAAACAAATATCAAGGTCAAAGTAATGAATTGATGGGACAAAAGAATTTAGAATCGAGTTACTTTATGTAAGGGATTGTGGATGCCTATTGGCTTAGTTTCGACCTTACATAGTTGTTTCTTCTAGTTTCTAAATTTGGTACGGGATTGTGGATGCCTTTTGGCTTAGTTTCGACCGTACAATCGTGCTCTCAATAATGTGTTAAAGAATTTATCCCCATAAGTCAATCACATGAAATCTTAATTTAATTAATGAGATTAGTTAAATTATTAACCGTTGCTTTATGTGTTTATATTATGTGACTATAAACATTGACCATGCTATATGTCATGAACCTTCTTTAAAATTTAAGTTTCGTACCAATCCATGATTAAAACACTTGTGAGTACGTGGGTAGTTTTGTGTGGGTTACGCCCTAGCGTAGGTGCATTGATTCTATCCATTTATGAGCAAGATGAGGAAACAGTGATTCCTATACGTTTAAAATGGTTTAACTTAATTAGGCTATCAAAACAGTTTTGGGCCTAAGGCACAGATGAGATTAAAACATGTTAGATATACGATATCCAAAATCTCATAAAAGATCTAAGAGTCATATACGATATGATTGACAAGGAGTTTGTCTGCCTAAATAACTTATTTTGAGCAGTCGTGCCCTAGCCGACTCAAAGTTAAGTGAAATATGGATCTTAGCCCATTCAAATTATATTATACATTGGATGTATATGAAGGTTATATAATTTAGTGGGAGTATTTGTAAAATACTATTAATTTAATATCTTTAATTAAGTTGGTACTTATATTTAATTAGATGTCTGCATAATTGTAGATAATGGCTCAGAATACAAATTTATCACTGCGGTCTATCCTTGAGAAGGAGAAACTTCAAGAAGATGGAGCTAACTATACGGATTGGATCCGTAGCCTTAGAATTGTTCTAAAGCATGAGGATAAGCTCTATATTCTTGATGAGCCCGTTCCTGAAGAAGAACCTGCTTCTAATGCACCCAGGATGAGAGAAACGCCTACAAGAAACATGTGAATGTTCTCGTGAGGTGGGTTGTCTTATGCTTGCGGCCATGTGTCAGAACTTCAGAAGATTCTTGAACACTTGGAAGCATTTGACCTGCTGCTACATTGAAAGATATGTTCCAAGAACAAGCAAGGCAAGAGAGGGTTCGACACCATAGCTGCCCTAGTCGCATGCAGATGAGCGAAGGACAGTCTGTGAGCCCTCATGTTTTTGAAAATGAAGGCTTACTTTGAGAAACTAGAGAGGCTTGGCCATCCAATTGAGATTGAGTTGGCTACGATTTTATTCTTAATTCATTGCCCAAAATCTATAATCAGTTTCGTCATGAACTTTAATATGC